>JASANH010000680.1:0-65840 GCA_030248295.1 Mesodorylaimus sp. YZB2_4
CCCGCCCTTGCGGGTTTAGGCGCCATGAGTATTAATTGTTATGTAGGGGTTTATGCTATATGCGTTTGTTCGATGTGCCCCTCTTATCAGCTGGTCATACCGCACAGAAGATTCCTCTCCAGGGCACGGGCGCACCTATCCTTGGGCAGCAGGCTTCTGCATACGTCCACCCGACTTTCGGTAGCAGCGCTTGTCTGCATGCCAACCATATCTTGGGCTCCCCTTTTGATCTGACTGCTCGACGGAAGGCCGGCGGATCAGGTGTCTAAATTCTTTCCCTGATCGCAATTGGCGCTCCCGCTTTCCTCTACTCCGGCTGCGGTTAGCTGGTCTAGAAGGAGCGTGGGGTCACGCTCAATTGGCGGAGGGAGAAGTGCAACCCACATCCCTTGATGAGGGTTCCTTCTCCGTTCGGTGCAGACCGCCCGGCGACACGTGTGTCTCGTGCACGTAGTGTCCTTCCATAGGCCTCTTTGATGAGAGCAGAGCGAGCCCAGATATAACCGGTTCGATCTGGTTATGTTCCGCGCCCCGATCGGTCCTCTGACCGGCCCGCCTGACTGCTCGTCAGTCATCATCTACTCGTCGATCGGTGCGGTTGGGTCTACTCCCCCAGCTGCCCTTCCCCCATAAGTGCTCTTCACTTGGTTGGTTGTACCAGCGTAGAGGTGTCCGCCTGTCGGCCTAATAAAGGTGTATCTCTATTAGCGTCCGTTTCAGTAGGGACCGCGCAGGGTAGATTCGAACCTTAGTACGCGTGTAGGTATTCCGATCCATACACGGGGAGGGTACCACACTAGCCGAAACAAAAGCATGACAACGAAAATTATTTTCGCACAGTGTTATCACGCTTTGGAATAAGAAAATAATATGCGAGCCTAACGACAAGATTCCGTGGAATTTTAAAATGTTATTGTATGTTGACTAAGCTTGCTCTGTGAAATTTTTTTTATAAAAAGGGAATAAGCAAAAAATGCCAAGAGGATATGAAAAATATTAGCTGGCTCTGATATCAAAGGCATAATAAACAGCTCTAATAAAATCCTGCACTTGCTGAATTACTCAGCTTTGCAGACGCGATAACCAGCTAATCAGAAGAACTGATGCGGGCGAGAGTTCGACTCGCGGGCCGGTAAATCATTTCGTGTAAAATGTGTCATAAATCATAAGCGTTTGGTGGTGTGGTAAAACATGAAGACATGCTACCGTGACATTCCTAGGTTCTGCCTCTCCATGAACTGAATTTCTGACAGCGAAGTTGCGTGAACGAGAATGCTCTAAGCGATAAGAAGTGGTAATAGAATCGAGAGTTGCCTATTCACCAGCCACTCATTCAAACAGAGGAAACTCTACAAAGAAGGCAAAATTTAGGATTAGTCGACCTGGCCGAAATCGCAGGTTGACCGAATTTAGAATATGGTTTTTGCTATTCTTCTTTACCGCCCTAAAAAGATCAGCAAGGAACATCTTTCTCAAAAATTTCCACTGCTCCCATGCTCGACGACGTGTCCTGAATACAGACGCACTATAGCAGCCATTTTATTATATAGAAAGAGCTGTTTATCAACGGCTCCTCTATTAGCATGTCAAGCATACGAGCCTCAATCATATAAAAATGATCTTAACAGATTGGGGAGGTCGTCTGTTGTCACCACCCCACCCACAGACAGTAGGCCCACCCCCTTACTGTTACCACTGAAACAGCAGACAGATAGGACAAATTGGCAAAAATAGACTGGGACTTCCGAGAAGCTAAAGATACAAGAGTAAGCGGTGATTTTGCGATGCATACAATCAGCGAGACGCTAGATAACTAGCAATCTGGCTACCCTGCTGTGAAATAGGGCAGGCAGCAGATAGGCATAAATCTATACTAGAGCACGCTGAAGACACTGATGCAGAGGACGATAGAACATTGCAAAAGTGCGATTGTTTCGAAGTTCTTTACCAGTCCTTTGTCCTTTTCCATGTCGTAACAACATGAATCGATTTTTTATCTTCAAAAGCTTGTCGGATCTTGCACGATCGAAGATCATCGCAACTGGCGTCATGTCCTGGCCTGGATAATAGACAGTAGGGAGTCATCCTTCTAGTCGATCTACTATCTGATCACGTATGCAGAAAAGTGCCAGCCTTGCCTTATTTATTTGGGTCTTAGCCGGAAACAAGATAAGGTTTTTTTCCACAGCCGCTTTTAGTGGCGGCTACGTATTTCTTCCTCTGCTCATTTCCAATTGGTAATCCTGCCTGCTGGTACCCCCCCCCCCTCCAACCTCTATTCACTTTTTGCAGTACGTGTAACTCCCCGCCTGGTAGGCAACGGCGAGTGGGAGAGAGTATTCGATACTCTCCCCAGGCTGGGAGAAGTCAACCTCTCTGGTTGATGTTTCAGCCGTAGGTATAGTCGCAAGACTTGCTTACTCCGATCGGAGGTTTTGTCCTGCCGCCAACGGTTGGCCACCATCCCCTTACGCCTGTCAGGCTTGGTTACATACGGATGCTGCAGAATTATAACCAGCGGTTTATCATAGAAACATCAAGGTCATTGCTCTGCGCTCCGAGAAGTATTTCTTCTGAATCGGCTACATTCTCAAGAATATCAAGTTTTCAAGCTATAACCTGTTTTCTTTGGGAATATCGCGCCCGCCACGTTGCCGCATAGACCGCGTGTACATTCCCAAATAAAACAAATAGTACCTCCGTCTCAAAGTCTATTAGGCTGGACTGATACTCAGCACTCATAGAAATGTAGTTTATTGCCATCCGCCCGCATGTAAACCACCGAAAGCACCAGTTAGCGCCAAAATTATGACAATCTTTTAGTAAAAAATTTGCCGCCTAGCATAAACTTACATACTGTAACTTAAATAAACTTTATCCCTCATAGTAGGAAAAGCAAGCAAACCCCCAAAGTACAGTAGTACTCAAAATAACAAGGTAGAAAACTTCAAAAACTTTCAACGATTATGACGTTTTCTTTCGCAAATTCACACTCAATTGTTAAGCAAGTCTTGTCCTAAAGCTACGAAGCTACAGCATGCACGATGACGCTTAGAAGCATTTGCGATGCACGATAGATGGGCCACTCTCGTCGTATTCTTGCTTCGAGATCCACATTTGTTGGAAAGTGGACAACGAGGCCAAAATCGAACCACCAATCCAGACTGAATATTTACGTTCTGGGGGAGCGATGATTTTGATTTTCATGGTGCTAAAAAGAGATATTGTGGGTAAAATTGCAGGAAGTCAGAAAAGCATGAAATTAAGTCTTACCTCGGAGCTAAAGCGGTGATTTCGCGCTGCATACGATCAGCGATGCCAGGGAACATGCTGGTACCACCGGACAAGACGGTGTTGGCGTACAGGTCTTTCCGAATATCCACATCGCATTTCATGATGGAGTTGTAAGTGGTTTCGTGGATTCCGCAAGCTTCCATGCCCAGGAATGATGGTTGGAAGAGGGCCTCGGGGCAACGGAAACGTTCATTGCCTATGACGATCACTTGACCATCGGGCAATTCGTAGCTTTTCTCCAAAGTGGAGGACGAAGCGGCGGTTGCCATTTCTTGTTCGAAATCCAAAGCGACGTAGCCCAATTTTTCTTTAATATCGCGAACGATTTCACGCTCGGCCGTGGTTGTGAACGAGTAGCCGCGTTCGGTCAAGATTTTCATCAAATAGTCGGTCAAATCGCGTCCGGCCAAGTCCAAACGAAGGATGGCGTGGGGCAAAGCATAGCCTTCGTAGATCGGCACGGTGTGGCTGACACCATCGCCAGAGTCCAGCACGATACCAGTCGTACGACCACTGGCGTACAACGAGAGTACGGCTTGGATAGCCACGTACATGGCGGGCGTGTTGAACGTTTCGAACATGATCTAAATGACCAAGCAACATTGCTTAGGCTAGAGTATATCTGCACGCCCCACAGGCGGGTCTACTTGGCGAGGTGTGTGGGTGAAGAATGTTTGTTGGATTTGGTGGCCCTCAGTGAAAGGTACCACAGTCTGGGTCCACGTACAGCTTCCTTTATTTGCTGTTAGTATTTTACGCCCGACCGCCCACTCAAAAACGTAACGCTCCTTTTCTCACCTTCTAAATCCCATGCACCTATTGTCTGGGTTGGCTTATTTGCTCTGCCCGCCCCCTGACACCCTTTGTAAACAAACGGCTTACCTGTGTCATTTTCTCACGATTGGCTTTTGGATTCAACGGAGCTTCGGTCAACAAAACTGGATGTTCTTCCGGCGCCACACGCAATTCGTTGTAAAACGTGTGATGCCAGATTTTCTCCATGTCGTCCCAATTGGTCACGATACCATGCTCGATGGGGTATTTGAGCGTGAGGATACCACGTTTGCTTTGGGCCTCGTCACCAACGTACGAATCCTTTTGTCCCATGCCAACCATGACGCCCTGATGACGAGGACGACCAACGATGGATGGAAAGACGGCACGCGGGGCGTCATCACCGGCGAAACCAGCCTTGCACATTCCAGAACCATTGTCAATCACCAACGCGGCAACGTCTTCGTCGCACATTCTCGATTACCTAAACGGACAAGGCGGGAAGTTAGTCAGTGCCCAAGAACACAGACAGGTGCAGTACGCACTCTGGACACTGCTTTACACCCCACACAGTGACCTGTGCACAGGGCGGGGGCAGACATGTCATGTGTGGAAAAACTGAAGTCTGAAGTCTCATTGTCAGGGGAGGGCACCACACCTAGGAAGTGGAAAGTATATGAAGGGTTACTGTATTCACACTTTACACAGTACACCAGGGGTACTCCTCACAGATGCAGCTGACTCGACTGATTTTCTCAGGCAGGACAGAGGCGTCGCCCGTTTGAAGCTTAGCGCACAAATCTGAAGGCACATCGGACTATGTTCTGCTTGAGACAGAGATATCAGCTCGCAGCGAATTATATTACAAGCAGTAAACCACCCTGAGTAAATAAACATGGGAATCTACCAGTACCAACCATTTTCATTCAAGTGAAAGATCAAATCCCATTATCACCTCTCAAATACTTACTTTTTCAAAAAACTGGAGAAATAAAAATCCAATAAGGACTAAAGAAAGACGAAAATCTGGCGAGCAGTATCGAGGCACCGCACACGCGCATATAATCGAAGGGAGAGTGACTAAAGTGTCGTGTCACTGGCCTTCATATACGTTCGTACACCCACCCTGGACGGCGTGAATAACAACACCATTTCCCAGAACACAACCTTTCCCATTTCTATTTGCGGAAAGTTGTCTGCTAGCCATTCTCGCTCCCTATTGGCCCTTGTTTCCCGCTCACCATCACGTGACCACAATGGCGGGCGCTCATTGGTCGACGTACATTGAATCATCGTGTCTAGGTTTTCTTGCCACGTCTCGCTCTACACGGCCTCGTACGAGTCATCGATCCGGGTTTGCCATACAAGGCAGACCGCCTATGATGTATTTACTCGAGGAGACGTAGGCCCGCCGATGACTAACCAGAAGGCAGCGAGACGTGTTTGTCGAGCGGCGCGCTGTAGTGCGCCAAAAAGGGTGATTTCATGCCTGTGTATGGAAAGTATCCACTGAAAAATGTTTAAGCAAGTATTGCATTCTATTGAAGCGAAGAAAAATGGAGCAGATTTTTTGAGTCATAATAGGCTTTTAGAGGCTGTTATCACAGAGATGAAGAAAACAGTGAATGGACGCTTTTGATTCCTACGCTCATGTTAGTGCGTCAACAAACCTACTTTTGAGCGTGGGCTGGCTTGGGAGCTGTTAAGGTAACATTAATGATACAGGGTAAGAATATCTGTTTTTCTACATGATCACACAGTCCGCAAAAGCAAGTGTCTATCAGACAGTTTATTTGTCAAAATTATTTGGTCTCGTGTGTGACAGAAAAAAGCTGGGCCACATTGCTGAAATGAATAAACTTGATCGACACGAGTACAGTGACAGGGTTCATACAAGGTTGGAAATTCAGGACAACCTGGAGAAATCAGGGAATCCGAAAAGTGTCCATAACACTTTAGAAAATCAAGGAAAATAGGAATTTTTAAGCCAAAATTAGGGAAAACTATGAGGATGCCTTCTGCGGTTTTACATTTTGAATCACCCACCATATGCCTGTTGATCAAGCTGGTATTCAGTAAGTCATTTAAGTTTTTTATTACATGGTCAGGTCCAACCTGACGAGGGACCTAAACCGAAAGTCCCTGACCCGAAATTTTGGGTCGGCTTGACCCGAATTTGTGATTAGCAGCTGCAGTTCGTTGAAAGAAAAACCTTGCACCTATCTCTGAGCATGTGGTGACTTTGGTGTGAAGGTGACTGTGTGAAAATGTTTCGATGAAGACATCTCATCGCACCCGAATTTTTATCTTTTGTTATTCCTGATCCTTAGTAAATAAAAAAGCATTCCTTCATATTTCCCACCATAGTGGTCAATTAATTTTTAAAAAAACCTTAGTAGGTCTAAAAGCAACTTGGTCGTGTCCCCTAGGCTTCAGCGAGATTTAACCAGTCCGAATAATAAGCGTGAATAATAGAGACTACTTGCATAACTTTTGGAGTCAGACAGGCTGTACTTCTTAAGCAAAGAAATATCAAAATATATTGACCCCACGTGAGAGTTGCATCTAGTCTTCATAAAAGATACTGCATACAAAGTCATATTGTGCTGGACACTTGCTCCTGTCAGAACCTTCACTTCTGATGGAGGAATGTAAACGTACTTGTGAATTTGAATTAATCAATCAATCAATTTTTACTTTTGATCAAACACATAAGAGTACACTCAAGGATCAAAAGACATAGCCACAAAAATACGACTGGAGAAATTTACGAGCAGATGCTGATATTACGTTAAGCGACATCTAATGGCACATTATTCCAAAGCAAAATACCAGAATATGTGAAACATTGACGCTAAGACTCATAGATTGGCTCAGGTACCATTAGATGATGATCGATATCACAGCGCCTGTAACTTGCACGCACATTACCATCTTTCTTAATAAAAAATCGATCACTAAAATCGTGATACGAGTGATAAAATTTACAAAACTGCACCACTTTCAGGCGACGTCTACGCTCAAATGAAGACATCCAACCGGCATGCTCAAGACCTTCCTGATAAGAAATGGTAAAATCATTCAAATACAACCGCAATGCGTAAAACTGTACCTTCTCCAACTCATGAACATCAGATTCGGTAACATTTCACTGTCAGTATTTCAGTAACAACATCAACATTGAACACAGTATTGTTTTTCAATCGTAACATGAATAGTGATCAATTGGATTATTATTGGTGGAAATCTTTTGTGGTTGGGCACAGACTGCATAGCAGGCTTTTTCTAGCCCCGTATATCCAAGAACTTACTGTCTTATTCCGATCGAATGTGATTGTAGATACGACCTGTTAAAAATTATCAATTCCTTCTCAGACCATGGCTAGTCCCACCCATTCATCAGAGTTGATAAGAATGGTAAAGAACTCTCACACATGCACCCTTCCTTGTGCAAAAATTACTGAGGAAAGTTGATCATTGTCACATTTTGCAATTTTTCTGACATTCTTGGAAATTACGCAAAATGAAAATGTGGGGATGCAAGACCTTTGTGAATGCATGCCTGAAGCATATGCTGCAAATCCTGGAGTCAAACAGATATGAGAAGGTTTTTGTAACTGCTAATATAGTAGTACTGTGAATTGCAAAAACTCGCATATACGCCCCAAATATCGTCCAAGGCCTAACCTTGCATGCTTTGATGACATTCTCAAAAGGTTGTCTAAAAGCCTTGCGTAGGGTGCTGTAAAAACTTTTACGAACTTCTTCCTTTTTTTGAACCAGCAAAAAATTTTTCTTTCGATCTATATAGAGAAAATGGCTACTCCATGTCATCTGTGAGTGTTCAGTCATGTGATCCTACAGATGACTTATCTCCAGCTATTAGACCGCGGCTTAGATTACGCATTATTTTCGTTCCTGAATTATCGAATCAAAAACTTCAGATTACGTGTGATTCATTTGTCTGCAAAAAACCCGAAATAGCAGTAATGCACTACACATAGCAACCCCTGAATTTAAGATATTAGTCCATATGAATACCTCGAAATTCTCCCCATGGCAGAAATTTTTTCAAATGGGTCCCAGACGGGGGAGAATAAGCGGAGGGTAAAGAATAAAACTCAAAAATTCTCCAGATGCCATTATAGAAAGATAGGCAGGCTAAAGCTTCCCAACAAGTGCTGCTAACTTTTTAATTTCAATTCTCCTCTTGCACGATATCTTCTTCTTCAACCTCATCTTTATCAGATGACTCTAAAAGAATAACATTTTCCATCACGCTAATCATAGCTTTCACGACCAGCACTGGAAGTGGTCGCGCGACTGATGGAAATTTCGGACTTGACTCTACGCCTTTAGTTCTCAAAGTGTTCGTGAAGTTTAGACCCCCCCCCTCCCCCGTCGTTTTGCGCCCTGCCCCCCTCCCCCCTTTTCAACGTCGTACAAGCTAATACCCCCCCCCCCCCCCTAAAAATGCAAAGGGCAAGGCATATTTCAAAAAAAAAAATTTTTCATGAATATCGGCGCACTTCACAAGGCCACTGCTCATGGTCATATCTCATACGAGTCCGTATGTTATGTTCACATCCTCGTATTGGCATGAGGTCCAACAATCGCATTTCGGAATAATCAGTGCTGTTTAGTAAATCTATTTTTTTAAATAATTTGGAAGAGATAACATGTGCTTATGGCTTCACAGCTTGACTCTACGCCTTTAGTTCTCAAAGTGTTCGTGAATTTTTGAAATGCGCCTGTTAAAAATCGAATAAGCAATATGTAAGCAAAACGAGTAACTCTGTATGACGCAGAGTCCTGCATGGGTACCCACACCTGTGCCCATACCCGTACCCACCTGTGCCCGGCGGTTTTCGGTAAGAGGCGACGTGTACGGGCATGGGTTTGGGTAAGGGTCGGCGGGTACGGGTATGGGTACGGATTTTCATACCCGTGCAGGACTTTGCTAGAAGCTTCAGAAACTGCCAAGCTTTGTTGACGTCGATATTAATATTCATACCTATCGTATACCTAAATCTGTTTTCTTCTGATGATGCCAGCCACTATGTATTATATCATGAAGGCTAAAAATATGCAGCTGGACTTCCCATATTTTTAGAATGCCCGCATAGCTCTGTCACACAAAGATGAGAAAATACGATTTTGACGTCAGAAAAAATTTGAATTTCAGCGATTACTCAAGCTCGACTGCTCATGACATTTGAAATTTTGAGAGAAGATTTCTTTTTTATCGAACCAAGTAAATAATAACAGTCATCGCGGGCGAGTGTGATTTTTCATTTTTTCTTATTCTACCACGGCATTTCTATCCTAATGTTTTTTCCGCGATAACTTTAGTTATAAATATTATTGATCTTCATCATGGAGTCGAAATTTGCATAAGATCGCGCGTAGATGTGCCTGATCCTTGATATATTTTGTTATTAGGAAGTTGGGCGGGAATTTCAAACTCGAAGTTTTTGGAGTGCGCTGGAAAGTTCTATTGCAACAGCTGCATTGAACCGAGAGGTATTATTCACGGTCTTCACACAGATATCAGTCGCCCATCGACTAGCCTGATTGATCGTAGCTCCGCTGTACCGAGCGGTCTTTTACTGGACTGTCGAATTCAATAAAGCTTATAACTCCTGGACGGGCGCTGGAGGAGAACCCGTCGCAATCAGAACCTTCGCTTTTGAAAAAAATCTTTGAGAACCTCTCTAAGAACTCTAAGAACCGCGAAATTTTCCCTGCGAACTTATATATTCAATAGCTGGGACTGTCAGCACGGATAGATGTCGAAGGGGAGATATGAAGACGCTAGGCAGTGTCGCATGAATTGGATAGAAATCGCCATTCAGACTCGAAAGAAGGTGTGAATAGTAGATCAGAACATTCACGTCATGCATTATGTCTTGGTGCGCCAAGAATACGTGTATGTTCCATGCCCCTACAGGACAGATTATGTCACGGCTCACATATCAGCATAGCTCGCCTCCTGTGTATCCAAGAAAGAATGAAATCATATTTTTTTCATGGATGCTCAGAACATTTCAAGGTGATCGTAGAAGCCGTTGCTAACCAACCGTCTTTCTCAAAGAGAACATTTCAAGACTTGACCAAGCGGAGAGACTCCTGACGTTTTCATTTTGATATCCTGACCTGGCGCAGGGAAACACACACCCCGTCTTTTCATTATCTATGGGTAACATGTCATGGCGAGCAGCGTTTCTAGTTTCTGTCACTCTTTTGAAAATTCTAAATCGGTCTGATGGTAAATTATGGTGAAATTTTTCACACGTGCAGTATATGCCTTCTTTTACTGTTTCCCCTCTAAATTATCGAGTTGATAAAAAATTGACTGCCTTTTTTCTTTTGGCACCCACTCCATAATAATATTAAACCACCCCAACCACCCCCCCCCCCCCCCCCCACAAGTGCTATCGAATTAAGACGGAGTTAATTATATATGCTCTCCTACCACACTTCTGATCGTGAGTCTATTTTAGGCCAGCAGTGTTACTATACCAGTGCCGAATTCGAAGACTTGTGCACCAAATATCCCTACGATGGGTTGACCAACGGCGGACGCTGCTTCTTCGTTGCTGGCGGCCAGAACAAAACAAAAACCAATTGGACAAGCGCATGGGACTTTTGTGCCAGATATAATGCTACCCTGGCTCATATACATTCGACGAATGAATTCAACGCCATCACGGCTTATCTGGTAAGATATACAGCATTTTTTCGTAAGCAGCTAATACTGTTCTGCGCAGATGAAAAAGTTTGGACCCGCTCACACGAACGACGGGCCATGGATTGGATTGGTGCGTGACCCCAAGGCAACTTCCATAACAACTGCTGGTGGCGCGATCGATATGAATTTGGCCCGATGGTGTGAGAATGGACAACCAAATCCCATGCTAACTGCTGCAAACACGTAGGTTCAGACACGCGCAAAAGATGACAAATTCGCTAGTAACGCTCTCTGCTACACTTTGTGGAAAAATTTCACATTTGTCACTGACGTTAGCTGCCCAGCAGCCCAGCTGGTGTTGTGCACTTTTTACAGTAAGAAGCTTACAACAACGCTTACGAGTATTGAATCGATTCTAAAACGCATGGACCAGTGAAATCGTTGAGACCTTGGTTTTTTAACATAAAATCTCATTTTTCCGTCCTTAATGAAATCAGGTTAAGGCAACTCAACTCAGTGATATCGTCTGTCTGAAGGAGAAGAGCTTCCCTCTAGTTTGATCACAAGTATTAAGATAAAGCTGCACTGATCTGACAGCCAATGCTCTTTCGGAATAAGCCGGATCAAATAAAATTGTAAAATCATTTTTAGTGGGTCTCTACTTGACCCGATTTTTGCTGTGCCACTCTAAACTTCATCTCACTGTAACAAGAAGCTGCATCAATGAGTGTAGTGCCACGACTAGTTCTGACAGGAATAATTTAGGACCAAATCGGATGAGTTTTGGATCAGATCGAATCGCATCATCAAAGCAGAATTAAATGCACACGCAAGATGTGGTCTTTAAAACCGCGCACAATTTGTCTTTATTCCACCTCAGAGGTTGAAGGGGTACTTAATATATGGCTCCTGCTTTATTAGCCTCCCCAGGTACAACGTTATGTATGCTAATGTATTGAGCCTCCTTGGTGTATGAACCTATGGGTATATAAATATAAGCGTATCACAAACCCTAAAAAAAGTATTTCTGCGATTGGCTTTAGTCGGTATATAACTGTGAAAAACATTGTGTTTGTACACTTTACTCTAATTTCTGAGTCAATTCTTGAGTCATTATTAAATTTTGCCCCAGAATCCTATTGTTCTTAAATTGGCTAGAGAGAAAGAAGATGGCTAACGCCTGACAGTTTTCAAAAAATGAGCGTATATAACACTAAATCACTTCCTCCGCTCTTGTTTCACAGTTAATTTTGCAATCTTGAAGCTCCAGTGAAAATATATTGTTGCCTTTGTAGACACGGGGCAAAACTTTGACCATTATCCGAACTCGTGCATGAATCCGAAAGTGGTTATTGAAAGCATGTGGTCAGTGGATTCAGTCAAGGACTGCGCAGTCCGTTGTGCCCAGCAGCTGTGGTGTCGCAGTTTCAACTGGTTTTGCGACGGCAAGTGCGAACTTTTCGCCTTGGATCAATCAGACGCATCGAAGCTTAATTTCATCGGACCCCAAATAGGATGCAATTATTACAGCTACAGCCCATAAGGCACCGTTGCTTGCAAAATGTGATGCTGTGACGAATAAGACCACCGTTTGTCGTTAATGCGGGATGCTGTTGCACCAGATATCGGCAGGCTTAGTAACTCCCCCAGTAAAGCAAACGCAGATGCAACGAGTTAAACCCCTAACTTTGCTCTGTAATAAGTCAAGAACCGCATCACCGATCTGTCTCAAACTTTGCAGGCGCTAATCCCCAATCGATGTTAACATTCACTCCGAGTTCTATCCAACGTAAAACGTAAAACGCTTATAAAGTGATGTCACTCACATTCAAATCATTCATAACTCATGATTACTGTGTGTGTGAAACCCCATCGGTCATTGAACTATGGGACCTTTGAGCAAGGTACCTGCAAGCAATGGACTGAGCATACATCGGTCAGAAAGATGACTGAGCGCACTAGGCGAAGGAATCGTCAGTTCTGGCAAAAAAGCCATTTATCAGGTGGCGGAACGAAATGCGCTTGTGGGAAGAGTGGTGGTTCTAAGCATGATGATGAGTCGAAATGCTGAGCCTTTGAGGCTGCTTGCAACAAGTGTGGCAGAGTCGAGCATTTTGCGAAGGCCTGTCGGGGAACTTGCTGCAGCCCGGTCTATTGTTCTTCTTCTTCTTTCTTCATCTCCTGTGAATGTGGTCCTGAATCTCCAAACCGGCCAACCCAAAACGGCCAAATTTAAAATATCCTTACAACGAAGAGTTGGAGGCCTGAAAATTGGCAATGACTCGTTTTTGGAACTCTTTTCATTAATTTGTGTGGTGATTTCAATCACAAATTTAAAAATATATATGCAGAAGCACTAAAAGAATTAATTAGGATGAAAAACCAGCGGATACAGTATGACCTGCTACCTGCGCATCACAGTCGTAAACGCGCGAAGTGCGTGCTATTCAACTTTCTCCGAAAATCCGATTTTCGCATTTCAAATAACGGGGATACGGATCTGAGCAATACGAAGTATGCCAACCTTATTTTATATAGGGACCACATATCACAGCATACTCACCTTTTTCAAGGTTACCAACTGTCCTAGTTTAAGCATAGGCGGACCTTGCTGGACGTGTATCAAAGCTGCCAATGTGCTGCTCAATTTCAGCTTATACACAATGATTCGAAACTGGTTTGAGAAAGCTTAAAAAACTGGATGATTAAAAAATTAAGCCAGACCTACTGTAAGCCCTGCTTTGGTTGTGCTTTTCCGAATGTCATGTATCCAGGAGAGATTGTGCATTAGGATATCGTGACTGAAAGGAACAAGAAAAGCGATGCTTGGACCAGATTGATGTAATTACTCCAATTGTGAACAGCTTTTTTGGTGTCATTGTGCTCCAATAAATGGCGCGTGATCCAGTCTCCAAGAGAGACTATCAATTTGGGCATGTCATTTGGAAAAATCGAGAAAAGTGAACTCTCTTCGCTGCTTTCACCTGATTTACGGTATGTAATTGCTTCATAGAGACCACCACAAAGGCGAGGGTTGACGAGAGTTAGGCGAGGGTTGCCCAGCTACGCTGCCAATGCTTTTTATTCGACAGCGATTCTCACTCATATATCACACAGTTTGAGTCTTCGTACCTCTAACTGATACGATTTCGAGCAATATGCAATGTTTGATTGGAATCTTTTTTTTTTTGGCCGCAATTCCAATTTGCAGTGCGCAACGTAAGTTCTAAACAAAGTTGGAGCTTTAAGATTATGAACAGAGATCAAGTTGCAATTCAGAGCCCCGATGCAACGAGTCGGCATGCACGGAATTACGTGGAGTCATGGACGGCGCACGTTGCTTTTTCATAACAGAGAAGACGTCAACGTGGACCAACGCCTGGAAATTGTGCGAAGATCAGGGCGGAATTTTGGCCCAGGTTCACACTGATAGCGAGTACAATAAAATAACGGCCATGGGAAAGGTCAACAAAGTAGGTTGTTCGAGTCGATTCTGTAACATATTTCAAGTCTTTAGAGTTTTGCAAAGGAATATTTGAACATCGCTTTGCGACGAGACACTGGAATTGTTGGAGTGCCATGCTCCATCACAAACACGACCACTTATTGGTTCGATGGACTGACAATAAAGAATGTTCAGTTGCCAGCTGGGAAGACGTGGATACGCAGCTACTGCGGTGGCGTAGATACTAGAGCAGCAGGCGAAAACTGTTTGACCATCGACCCCCGATACCCCTTCAATGACGTGCCCTGCGACTGGGACTATAAGTATTTTTATGCCCTTTGTCAATTCACAAGTAAGAGTCAAGCGGGAGAAATTTTTGAATGATCTGGTCGAGGCTTGTTTTTGAACAAGGATTGAAGTTCCATTGGGTAAAATGCCTGCGTATCCAGCCGCCCCTGGAAACTGGACAGAGTGGAGGTCGGTCCACTACCTGTTTTATACCAGCCTTCGACAATACCACTGAACTGGCCGAACAGAAACAGGACCAGGGTTTTGGAGCCAAACCAGGATCACCCCGCGTGCTTGTACCATTTCACTTTAACTCACAACACAAAAAAATTATTTCAAGTAGATTCTGGTGAAAGAATATTTATAAACTAGGAATTATCTTAGGTGTCTCTTGATCTTTACTGCAGTCGAACAAGCTATTGAACTCGTCTGGTCAATTCTGACTCGGCAGGAAACCCGTGTCAAACCTGGTTTGGCCGCAAAAGCCTGTTCTGTCGAGCCTAGGCTACCTTGTCTCGCTGAGTTGTCACAGACGAAAGGTCATAGTGCGCTCTAGTGGGCGTGGCGTAGGTTTAGTGCCTAGCAGACACTATGAGCCAGGCTCGACCGAATCGGCGTTTGCAGCCAAACCAGGACTCCAACAAGACCAGGTGGCTATTTTTACTGAATCAAGACCAAACCAGGATCGGAATAAGCCACAGTTTCCTTGCCGCCAGTCAGGCTAGACGGCAAGTTGTAGCAAAGCTCAACAGCTTGTTCGATGGCAGTGAAGAGCAAGAGACACCCAGGATATATCCCAGTTTATGGATGTCCCTTCGCCAGAAGCTATTTTAAATAATAGCTTTCCTGTTCTTGCACTGACAGTCGGTGTGACATGATACAAAGCAGGCGGGTTGGTCCTGGTTCAGTCCTGATTTGGCAGGTTCAGTCTGATTCGGCTCCATCTCGCTGGTCCTGGATCTGTTCGGCTAGTTTGGTCGTTTGGTCGAAACTGTGCCATAAGGAAATGGTAAAAGGGCAAGTCCCGTCCGTCCAGTACGCGACTTACGATAAGAGATAAGGAGCCTCCTGATAAAAGCCAAGCATACAAAAAGCTCACTGTTGGATTAGTTAGGGGCCATCCATAAAGGTCGACCACAGCCTGGGGGAAGAGGGGGAAGGGGGAAGGGGGGAAGAGAAGGGAAGGGGAAGCGGCCAATGCTCGACCGAAGCAAATTTTTGAACTATTCATGACAAAAAACACTTTTATCTTCACCAGTGGTGCGCGTTCAAACCTTAAAGACTTTTTGTCTTCTCTACTCCTTGGTCGTTCATTCTCGACAATGCAATTTCGTGTTTATCAGGACTCTTATTCTCAACTGGAATGGCATCTGATCCGAAAGGGAAAAACTGGAAGGCGACTGCCAAGCTGGTTAAGACGTTGATCCCGCCTTGCTTGGGCCCGAAACCCTGACTGGGAGGCCGAGGTTCATTCCGACAGAGGACGACAGTTTAGTAGCTTGTCGCTGGCTTTGGACACCTGGCTCTGGGCGACACCCCTGCATTGTCAAATAACGGACGCCGACCCAAGGAGCAGAAAATTAGGAAACTGTCCTCGAACACCAGGCGGGAAGGTCCCTAAGCTAAGCCTGAACCCCCTCTCACTCAGTATGCCCTCGTCTGGAGGAGCTCCCAGTGAATACACAGGAAACCTACCGCGCCGACTCAAACCTGTGAGTTAGACCAAAGACGCAGGCACTTAGGTCACAGTTTCCGCATATATATAATCCGAAATAGTGTATGTACTGCAGGATCTCCATCTCCTTTCCATTTAAAAATCTCTAATGTCTATCAGGTTTTTTTTTCGGCAGCAGTCCCGCCGTTGGCTGAACACCCCAGCTCCCGCCTGCAATAACCATGAGAGAAAAATTAAGAATACCCTCATCGCTTTCACACTGGTCGCTAATGAGCTCCTGACTGGCGCCAATTCAGCCGAGTCATTCTCTAGACTAGTCGACTCAAATATCAATTGGTACCGTGGTCAGCTCCTGAGACATTGGGATGCCCTGGTCACTGAAGGGTGGCGTTAAAGAAGTAAATTTTCTCGAATTTTAGCTCGCCATGAAAGCTTTACGATGTCGGACGTTTGCATTACCGAAGCTCCCATCGAAACTATGCCCGCCACCCACCCGAGAAATTGTGCCCAAAAATGTTACCAGGCAACTTGGTGTCGAAGCTTTAATTTCGTCCAAGGCAGCAGCGGATTTTCATGCCAGTTGTTCTCGTTTTCGATATTGGACGTCTTCTGTACTACAAACAAGACCTGCCCGACCAGAAAGCCTGCCGATGCTCAGTGCATCCACTACAACTACGTTCCTTAGGAGGCTCGACCTGAGCTTCGACTTCTTTTTGTGAGTTGACGGGAGCAGGCTGAGGCTTATTTCGAGCAAGAATAAAGCCGCTTTTTGTGTGGAATGTTCTCAATAGCAGTAATAAAATGCTGGGTTAACTCTGGCAGGTCACGCCATCATTCTTGGTCGAGCGCTTTTATATCGCCGAGGAAAATTATAAAAAAATTAGACCTTGTGAGCTCATGGCTTTTCTTTCATACTCTGGCATATAATTATAGAGACAGACTTTATTGACAGGTTATTTTCCTTCGACATCGTAGTGGGTCCCTGTGTTCGTGCAGAGTCACATGGTAGGCACGAATTTCAATTTTATAGTCTCATGCTTTCATAAATTGTAAAATCAATCAGGTAATGGCTTTACTCAAGCACGAGGAGATCCCTCAGGCTTAAGCAAACATTTGCTTGCTGTTTGCTTGTGCTGACAAGCCAGCGAGACCCACAATTCGATGTCATGTCGAGCATTCATTCTCCTTATCCCGCTATAAACCTGCTTGTATCACCATCAGCAATTTTTTGCGACGGCGACGTAATCGATTTGTATCTTTTCCCTAAATTCAATGCTGGTTTTTGTTAAGCGCTATTATAACGCTTCCAAAATGTCATTGCTGTCCATACTGAAGAAATATGATATTGAACTCCCTCAGCCAATCTCCGTGTTGATCTGGTTTATGGGATTTGTCCCCATGGGAAGTTTGACTCTTAGAGACCTCCTACCATTAATTGACGAATATAAGAACAATAACGAGGCCTTAAATGTATCAATAAAATTAATTGACTCCAATTTTAGACCACCCCAACTGACGTTAACTATCCCATATCATAAATTTCATGACAATGATTCTGATAGTTTAATGAAAATGGCTCGGCTTTTGTACCATGGCTCCGAAAATATGTGCGATGCGTGCCAGCAGCTGCAAAGGCTGTCATGTAATGTTTGGACTGACACGGATGTCGTGAAGTACCACAACCATAGTTTGAACACATTTTATAATGCTTTATCGTTATCATTTATTGATCGACTTTTAATTGCATTAACTGATAAGGATAATATTCTTCATCAAAAATATTTCCCGTGGAATGAACCCATATTTTCTGCATTACTGAATATTTTTATTTGGCAAAGTAGAATTGACTATCATTCTCACATTCATAACTTAGGCTCACCTGATTTAAATTTACATTTTTTAAAAATTTTTCAAAATACAAATCATGCCCAAATTCTTTTTACACGATTATTAACATTATTATGTCAGAAAATTTTCATCACAGAAAAAAATTTTGGGAATGAATATGAAACTCCATCAAATGCTAGCACAAGCTGTTTTGATTTTTTAGCAAGTGCTAGCATACCTGCTGTGATTGATCGATATGGAATTTGGATCCCTTTGCCATATTTGGACAAGCCACAAATTAAGGAATATCAATTCATTTTTCACGGAATTAATATTTGGAAGCCCAGCAATCCTCGTCCCCCTGGTCCCGTAACATATATATTGCACCCTGACACCAGTGTCCAATACTTCACATATTTGGACAGAATATACGTATCGTCCAACATATATCAAGCGCCCATAGATTGGGCAGATATGGGTCAGAAGGTGACTGTCAGATACGGTGTCCAACTAAAAGCCAAGGAAACTAGATCAACCAAAAATAATTGCTATAATGGCACAACAGCAGTGGTCTGTTTTACAAAATGTACAAAGCAAGAAATGATCAAAACTTGCAAGTGCGTGCCATTCACGCACAGAGCGGGACTGCAGTACAATCCTAACATGGCTTACTACAGTTATGAAAACTATGACAATTGCAATGTCTCGGAATCGTCCAATGCCAGGGCAGAGTATTGTTTAAAGAAGTGTAAAGCCAGTTGCGAGTATATTTCCTATTCATGGCGAGTGAAAAGTGAAAATTATAAAGCAGCAGGAAACGATACAGAATTTGTGCTAAAAATGATCCCAATGTTTAATTCATTCACACAATTTTCATGGAGCGCGAAAAATACACCTGAACAGTTTTTAGCTCAAATGGCTGGCATTGCGAGTTTCTGCATGGGACTGAGCGGGCTGACAGTGTTTGCTGTATTCATCAAATGTGCGGAGGTGATGAGAAAAGTGAGAAAGAACAAAACTGTCGATCCCAGCGAGAATATCGAAGACGATGCCAATAGGGTGGATTCGTCAAGAATAAGTCAGAAATGCGAGGCCGATCTGCTCAAGTCGGCTTCTCAAATGAAAGAAGAGCTCAGAGCAGAATTGAAGGAAGACATGGAAGATATTTTTCGCAAAAGGTTTTCTAGTGATTCAAATAAGGCCATGCGGTGCGCGGATTATTCGTGCAGCAAAGTTTGATTGATTGTGAGAAAAATGAGATCTGCGCTCAGCAGGATGCGTGCTGTCTGGAAAGGAGTCCGAATCTTCTTAAAATTAGCCTAGCTATAACCGTCCATGAGATATTTTTAAAAACCCGTTCGTGATCAGCCGTGATCGGACGCATGATGGATTATGGGTGAATTATAAGAGCAAAGTCTTCCTGTTTCATCCTTTAAAATAGTAGCTTAGGGACAGTGCATTATAAAACAGCCCCAATTTCCGCACTACGGACCACACTTATTGTGCACATGGCGGAGAACTGCGCCCCATTTCGCCAATTTTTGCTAATCATGATCGATAATCCTGGCTTATTAATACTCGCGCTGATCAGTAATAGCCTCTCTTGTACCTCTTGAAAAAAACATTTAAAATGGTTTTTCCGCGTTAGAATTCGTGGATTTTTGATTGAGATATTGAAGAAAATTCGAATTCAGAAGGAGTGCCTGCGGTACGCACCTTTTAAATTTCCCGCTCGCGTGCGCCTTATGACAAAACAGCGTCTTTGGCTGCTTACTCTGGGAATCGCCAGTTAATTCATAGCTTTTTCAATACATCTCGGTTTAATTTTGTGCTAAAGTACCTGTCTTTCATGAAAGAAAAGAAGTTTTAAATTTACTGGCGATTCCCTGAGAAAGAAGCCAGAGCCACTCTTATGTCATAAGCGGCACGCGGGCGGGAAATTCAAAAGGTGGATTCTGCTGCACCTTTTTCGCATTTGAGTTTTCTTCAATATCTTGGGCAAAAATCAACGAATTCTGATGCGGAAAAAAACATTTTGAAGCTTTTTTAAGGGCTACAAGATAGGTTTTTACTGATCAGCGGGAGTAATCAACAGCCAGGGTTATCGATCATGATTAGCTGATCGTGAGTAGGAGACTATTCAGTCATTGACACAAATCACACAATGACGTAATGGCGTTCGCTATGATATTCTGTAGCTCTTCAAACCAACATTTTGGTGGTCAAAGTGACACCAGCTCACCAAAAAGCTGCAGGTATGTTTGTGTAGGCAGTGCCTTCTACATCTTTCTGCACATAAAAAAGGATAGTTGAGAAGAGTAAGACTCCCACCGCCAGGAAGAGAACCAGCAGATCGCACACCAGCAGGCCAGAGATACGACTATGTACAAAGGGGCCTGGCTGTCGTCGCTTGATCGCGCAGTGGAAGTTGATATAGCGGGACGGCAGAAGCACACGTTGATTTGATTTATATAGGTTATATTTCGATAGATTACAGTACTTGATAAACGACCGTACACTGGCTTCACATAAAACGACACTACACTCTCTATCACCACCTACGATCTCTATCACCACCTATCTTCTATCTCCTATCTCCTATCTATCTCTATCTTCTAACACCACCTATACATTATCACTTCACCTTCCCAACATGCCTGGGCTGTGACGCCCTTGATCTTAGCTCGCTTTTGCGACACTGGCCTGCATCGAGCCAATACAGTTAATCGGAGAATTTTATGGTTTCAGCTTAATTTTTACGGTTCCGCTAGTCTGCCCCAGCCTTTTTTTTTAAAGAACAGAACACAACCAGTATAAGCTTAGACTTCTGATTCATGGTTTGATCATGAATCAGAAGCATTGAGCCTATTGAGCTCACTGAGCATGAAATGGTTTGATCCCTGACAACCTGAGATCCACTTTTAGCAGTTTCTCACAGTTCTTACAGCCTCTAATTTGAATGATGACGATAGAAATTTTAAGAAAATTGATGCCTAAATAACTACTTCTGGTATAGTTAATCGCGCCCACCAGCCACGCTCCACTTAGCCCCCTCCTTGGTCTGACGATCAAGCGGAATCTGATCGATCTGACTACAATTCGATTTTCTCTAGAATGCCAAGTCCTCGCAAACTTAGCGGAAGCTTATTTTTAGCTATCTAATGCGCACTGCCGAGACAGTGAAATGAGCAAAGTATGCAAAAAATTTAACGGTTGTAGTAACTCGCTGCGAAAGCAGTGTCAGCTGTTTTTATAAAAACAATTGCGTGTTAGTGATATGAGTGAATCAAACGCAGTAACCTCCGAAGAACATCCTTGACGTGGTCAGTTCGGCGTTTGGTTTGCGAACTGGGGGCAGCACCACCTCGACGCAGGCCGAGCTCTGTGATCGCAAGAAACCAGGATACCACTCATGCGACCTCTTCGAGACTGGTCGCGCGCTTGCCAATGTATTTCGCACGGGTAACCGAAATATTTGTGCTGACGAGACGAGACATCTCTATCAATAATTTACCTCTTATCTTCCGACCGAAAGCAAGTTTCGCAAGCCGGCGTGCCTTGCATAGTGTTTAATATAGATAACGGCTGTGCGCCTGAGTTTTTAGTGATAGCGAGCTGCTTTCGCTCACAAACTAAAGATAACTTTCTGATGGACATTTTGAGAATGAATATCTGTCTTGGATTTGTGTTATATCTCGCCTACCGGACAATCAGAATTTTTATTCATTGGTTTCAAAGTCAGATTCTTTGGCGGCTCAATGGAATTCGCAGGCACTTGGAAAAACTCTCATTTGATTCAGCCTCATCTTCGGAAGATTGCCAACTCTTGTCTATTCTATATCGCAAGAAATTGGTCGAGATCAATATGACCTCTGCGCAAGATTTCATCTGGTGGCACCATAGTTTTGTGAAAGCAAAGGACACAGTGGCATTAGATCCGTGTTGGACATTGTACACGCTGGACAGCAACTTTGCTTATTTCGTGCTCATGCCGAAACCATGGCCATTTTATCAAGCAAAAAAGGCGCCATTTGTCTATAATAGGCAATACGAAGACGCTCTCAAATTAGCAAGAATGCCCTTAAATGCGTTTTGTCATTTCGCAAAGAAAAGTCTGCGGGAGCCGCAGGGACCAGTCGTGTATTACAGCAATGCAGCCAGGTCTGGATCGACTTTGCTGACGCGAGTTATGCAGGTAATAAGTGATAAATAGGGCTCTCTTGTGCTACACACTTAAAAAAATATGGTGGCCTGAAGGAAACTAGAAGGCACGTGAATCGCAAATGACAATCACGTGGATGAGTCCATAGTTTATTCTAAATTTAAATAATCTCCTGATCAAAATTCATTTTCATCACTTATTTTTAGGTCTCTGGAGAGAAAATAGCCAGCTTCAGTGAACCAGACGCTTTCAGAGCAGTGACCGTACTTCATCAACGCGGCTACATCAGTGACGCCATGACTATCGAACTTCTAAAAGCGATATTTAAATTCCATTGCAAAACTCAACAGCCTGGTCAGACTTATTTGATGAAACCGCAATCAAACGGAGTTTACATTGTGCCATTAATCAAGAAAGCTATGCCCGAAGTGAAGCATATGTTCACATACCGTCGGAACACCCGCCGAGTCGTGTCTTCGATGGAGAAGATTCTCCGGGGTGCTGGTGCTGGGGATGTCGCAAGTTTCCTGTGGACTTTATGCCCGGAGCTGACTTACTCACTCGTTAATTGGACTTTGCTCGGGTATGAGTTGTTCGAACGATTTGCGCCGAAAAGCTGTTTGGATATGGCAATTCTAATTCAACTGTCTTCGTGGTACTACTACTATCGATGCCGCGACCTGTTCGACATCCCGATAATCTACTACGAGGACCTGATTACAAACAAGGAGGCAGCGCTGCGCTCGGTGTTCAAAATTTGCGAGTTACCACATGAGAAGTTTATGAACGAGGCTTTGAAGGAGTTCCAAAATGACTCGCAAGAGGGCACGGTTGTGAGTCAGGGTAACATGAAATCCGTTAAAGACACTCCTTTGGACGAAGAGAAAGTGAAAATGATTTCTGAAATGTGTGATCAGTTGGGAGTACCACGCATCGAGGTTTAGATATACTCATTTTCATTTACGGTGGAAAGAAATTGTTTCGCAGCCCCTCCACGCTGCCCTCTAGTGCTTGCAGTGTCCGCAGCCACTCCTTCGCTGCATCAAAGTCATGTCGTACGAGAAAAAGGTCTTTATCCTGCAGATCGAGCGTTTGATGTTCAGTATAATCCTCCTATCCTTCGCGCGCTAAGCTTGAAGCGTAAATCAGGAAGCACGAGCTCAAGCTAGGCTAGCGGACTGGGATAGTGCGACACTGCACGAAGAGGATACAAAGCCGTTTTTTTTCAGAGGCTCACTCTATAGAAACTAAATTTTTAACTTCGTCGCAAAATCGCTTGAAGCTCCTCTAGTGGCCTTGATGATATCACTACTAGTGTAACGGTAGTTTCAACGCTGCAGCTGTAGCGGCGACAGGATTGGTGCTAAAGGCAGAGAAATACAGGTTTGCATTGATCACTGCTTGCCTGAGTTGTGCATCAGGGTTATCGAATTTCTTGATTGGTGCCACTGCATCTTTGTGAAATTCAGGACGCTACTGTATTTTTCCCTCATGAACTTTCGAGCATTGAACTGAGGCTTCTGTTGCGCTGCTGGCGCAGGGCACTGATGATCCTGAGTGGCCTTTATTTCTTTCAGTTGCGGCGGGATCAGCTTGCAATCGCGTAATAAATTTAGCGCATCCTGCGTGATCCCAGTCACATGGACGGTGTTTAAGCGTGTTAAAATGCTAATCCGCCATCCACTCCATTCAAATCCTAATCTGTGTTTAACTGGACATGGACTTCTGGTATGTTCATCTACATCCATATTTGTGTCCGTGTCAATATTAATGCTTGGCATCTGGTTCCGTAAGCAGCCCGGTTTCCTCATCAGTGTTGCCATCTTTGCTTTCGCGAACAAAAACTAATAAAATTATTGGTACGATAAATAGAGTTCACATGATTTTTGTTTACCACGACTTATTCAATGCAGAACCGTAGCTAAAGTTCGCAAAGGACAGTTCAGCCTGCTTAGTGGATGTGCAGTGAGACGGACAACAAATTCACTGAGCAAAACCGAGCTAGGTTCTAAAACATTAGCTTTTCTGCATTGATCAATGTGCAGATGGTCTTCTCGATGTCATGCGGCTATCGAGAAGGCCTCACTCAAAAAAAGTATCGCAAATCTGGCGCTTGGAATTCGATAAAACGCCGCCCCTAGCATACAAGAAACCTGTTTTCAGGCGCGCGCTCGTTACTAGTTTTGTGTTTCGCGCGGCCCCCCGCCCCAGATGCCCCACCGCCCCCCGCCCCGTTGGCGTTATTACCACCGACCGAACCGAACCGGCTTTTGCCACCCCCCCAACCAATTCCGGATTTCCTCTTTTATTGGACAAAAACGCGGTCACTTTGTTTGAGGTTTCGTTTTAGATAAATTTCTCTGTCTCTTTTTCTTGATTATCTGGTCCTTCCTTTATTATCTTTAAAATTTCAATTTGAAAAATGGTTAAAAAGAAGTGACTTCTGAATATTTTGAAAATATCGGGTGCCATACAGAATGACACTAACATAAATGGCTAGTTTTCTACGGAAGCAGTCGCGTTGTAGTAAACTTTACTTTAACACAGAAAGATAGAGCATTTGCTTCGTCGGGCAGTGCACTCACCAAATCAGTGTCCATAATACTGAACAGTTGCCTGTACAACAAATGAAAAGTCAAGACCTTAGAAATTTAGATTACACCGCTGGTCATGTCGGCTGAGGTCACAGTCAATTATTCCGTTCATATGGAAATGGTTTGCCAGCAGCAGAGACATATGGAAGAAAGGTATTGGGGAACAACTGGACATCTCAGAAAGATGGCGCAAAGGCTCAAACGCACAAAGATTCAGAGAGACGGTGCAGGGATCACTTTCCCTGATTTTATCGAAGCTAAGCGTTGGTCTCTGAATAGTCCCGATTTGAACCATTCGACTACTCAGTCTGGGAAGAATTTGCTCATGCAATGAACTGGGATCGAGTAAAGTCCGAAGCAACTCAAAAAGCTGAGTTAAAGCTTGCCGAAACGAATTCGTTTGGATATCGTGAAAAAAGTTGTGACAGTTGGTACTTCGGCTATATCGCGTTTTAAACGAATGGTGAATATAATGGCCAGCAAAAAAGGTCAAACCGACTCAGAATCGAATGCTGAACACAATGGTATCAAATTAACCGCGATAACTTGCAGATTAAGGCTGGTAGAAGACGAAACATTAGCGGGTCATTCTTTATGGCACTCGATACAGATGATGATACTTCATATAGGATGTGCTGAGGGTGAACATAGAAAATTCGGTTCGGTTCGGTCGGCTCGGTCCGGTTCGGTTCAGGTTCGGTGAGATTTGAGAAAAAGTTCGGTAAGGTTCGGTCCGGTGCAAAAACCGTGTTCGGTCGATCCTGGCCCCCGCCAGACTGCCGCCGTGCATCGTAGTGCTTCTAGACTGAGTAATCCGACTATAGTGTTATCCTCCTAAGCGCACAACAAACAAACTGTACAGAAAATCCACAGAAACAATTTCCTTATAATGACCAATAAAATTTAATCAGGTAGGCAGATTGAACATTGTCCTGCTACAAGACGTGTCATCTACACAACTGCGATTCGCACCACAACACCAAATTTGCACTAAAGTGATTGGAAAAAATATAGGCCATTTCACAACTAAAAATTTAAATTCTCCGCCGTAAGCCTTTTATGGCAGTATCACAAAGTGGTCCCACTTTTCAAAGCGCCTGTAACGACCAGAAACAGGTTCTTTTTGAAAAGGAAACAATGAAAAAAGTCATAAAGTAGGAAAAACGTCGACTAAAAAGTTTCTTACGTTTTAATGGCGCACAGACTTAGGAATAACGGTTCTTCATCTGCTTACAAGACGTTCAAATTTTGTGTGCATTGCACGAGGCTTTAGAATAGTCTACGTCCCGCAGTACTGGTGAAGAAGCATTCCAACAAAAGAGGCATTCCTCGGCTTCCTCCAAAACAGTCCACTTTGACGTAGCTTAGCCCCATATAAATGCAATGTATGAGAGTCATATTCGCTAACACGCTTTGCTATATCCACAATTTCATCAGGTGCAAACGGGGAAGCATATTCTGTCCAACGTGTCGGAAAGAATACCCATTGTGGGACCACTGTGTAAGTCGAATTATCAACCAAATTGCCATTATGAATCGATGTTATCATCGCGGGCCCAATAGACCCCCAACTTCCTGGTCGAAAATAGTCTTTGATGCTATCTAGGGCAGCTTTCATAAGAGGGTGTCCCTTCGAGAGAAACAGGACTCCATTGGCAATTGTCTGGTCATTTTGTTCCCAGCCGACGACATTTGTGAGAGGTTGCAGATTTCTGAGAGTCCACGAGTCAGTGTCCATGTACTTGCCACCATATTTGAAGATGTATGCGTAGCGAAGGACGTCGCTCAGCTCGTACAAGATATCAGCCGACACCCGACTGGCATTCAGTGCATAATCAACATACCAATCGTGGGCGGACGTGTTCTCCAAGATTCGACCAGCGTCCAGTCCAGCAATCTCCAAATTATGCAGTCGCGTGGATCCCATGGAGTCTGGATTGACCAAGTGACTTCGCACAGTCAAAACGCACACCCCGCTGTCGTTGTTATGCACTGCAGCTGTAGTGAATGCACATCTTTCCATCCAATGCCAGCCTTCGCTTTGGTTCCGACTTGGGGTCACATCGAGAAAAATTATTGTCGAATCGGTCTCCTGGTAGCAAAATTTGTAGTCGGGCCTTCCAGTTGCCAGGCTTTCTTGGGAGATATATCTGTCAGAAAATTGTGTTCGATGAGCATCGAAGGAAATGAAAATAGTTACGACGGCACCAGCTAGAATTATTGCAGCCAGCAATATCCGCGGTCTTGAAAAATCCTTAACGGATTTACAGCATTGCGTCATTGCAAAAAACTGCTTGAGTCTCGTCTTCTCTATGTAGCTCCGACGAGCCCGACTCTTTACACCCTGGTCATGAAGTTTTGCTCAAACACAATCGAGGTTAGCTCATTAATGGTGAATTGACCAGCTGTGCAAACAGACTATGTAGGGGCAGGACGCCACCTGCAAAGCCGTACTAATCCTAACTTACGCATTTCGTTAGATCATACAAAAGGCTCGTTGCGAGTGAACTTCATGAATCATCAGGTCGCTTTCTCCAATAAAGGTTTTGGTATTCTGAATCGGGAAAAGGCACACTCTATGTTTTTTCATCTGCCACCCACTACCAACAATGCACAAGGGCGTAATAGATAGAGTCACCGATGTAGGACATGCAGCCTATCAATAACGTATTGTAGAGTCACTGAAGAGAAGAAAACTTTATAACTTTATTTATAGACTACATGTCCTACATCGGACCCAGTCAAACAAGTGACGATGCGGCTGATAACGTTAGTGCAAAAAACAGTTCGAAATTTCATGTTGATATGATTGTGAACTGCGGCTGCCTGCACCCACACAAGGGTTATTATATAAGAGAATATATATTTAAATCTGAGAACCAATATGGAGAGCAAGTGGCTTTGACTCGCACAACTCTACAGCACTCAGCAGATGGATGCTGTCAATGATGTCAGGATTCTCATACTGTCAGGTATTGAAGGGAGCGAACATACACTAGTACTGCACAAAGGTAGTCGGCACCTTGAATTAGGCAATAGCTGGTTCAGCCACATGGAATATACAAATTAGGCAAATTAGGGATTTTCATTGTCGCAAAAATATTAGCTTCAATCAATCCCTAGTAACATGACAGCGGAATGCTTCCTTTTCTTCCACATTTTCTTTTTTTACCTCGAGCGATAACTCCATCAACCATCAATTGGCGGCTAAAAATGGTAAGCTGTTTGTGACTCGAAAATTTGCTTACAATACAATACTACCTGTTTTCTGCGGGAATGTACACACGGCACCATGCGCCACGCGGGGGCGTGTACAGCAGTTATATTCTCAAAGAAAAAAGGTTATAGACTACACTGATCGTGAAAAGGCAGAAATGGCAGGTATGCCAAGAAAATTAGCTGAGGCGTAGTCGCGATTTTTTGCCACCGAATTCCTAGCATGACTCAAAAATTTGAAAGCGCTTTAAATAATTTTTCTGCAATGCAATTGAATTTTGTTTTCTTCTGTAATTCTACAATACAGAAAATTCACTGAAACACTTACAAAATTTTGTCTTGCTGATCGCTGTGGCCCTGTTTTCTCTATCTGCTGGAATGAGGGATCCTGAGCACATTACCATTATCATTCACCATCAAGCAGATCGGGACAAAAAATGTTGTCTTGGAGCGCTATTCAGATTGAATGTAATCGAAGCTGAGGTCTGTCAAGATGAGTGGCGAAAATGGTTATATTTCTATTTTAGACCAATTTAGAACTACTGCAACAATCCATAAATCTTCCTTTTCCTAATAAGCCTTTCGCAAGTGGTTCTTCTCGCCTTAGCCTTACTGTAGGCTACTCTCCGAACAAAGCATTTGAAATGAAGAATAAAGATACATTGAATGATTTAAATGAATTAGGTCAAAATTAGGTGAATTTTTGATCAGGATATTGTATCAAAAATTTTCAGGGCTGGTTCTTTCTCTCTCTCTACTTAATATTTCGATGAAGATGAAGCAAAACAACCCAGTTGCATTCGGAGAATTGATTTGAATTCTCTCGAGTCCAGCTGCCACGTCTTTCCAGCAACCACCCAGCATCGTACTTGATGGTCGATGACGATCGTGACTACTTGATAGTGAGCGATCATGGTGATCATCAGAAGCATGTCGATGTTCGCAGGCTGCAAACTGGTGAATATTTGTTCTCTCTCACCTACAGTAGACTCCAGACGAATTTAAAGATGGTCCGATCGCATATGCCCGCGCTCCTGATGAACAATTCGTATGGCTGTTATGTTGTTGTGTTAAAGACCCCAGTAGAGAAAACTACTTTACTAGTCGATAACAAGCAGAGCCAGCGAGCAGTAGGTGCGCTGCGCTAGTGCTAGAAGCTGGTAACATTCTCGTAGAAGTAACCTTAGCGGTAGCCTAATTATAAGCGATGCGTAAGCAAAGTGGCGTGAGATTATGACCTGGCAAGTATGCAAACTACCAATGCGTTTACATCACAATGCACAGATTCGCGTGGTTTCGTGTGCGCGGCTGATGCAGACAGCAGAAATGGAAAATACAAGATCGTTCAAAGATTCCATTATTAGGATCGTACATTCCAAAGTGTTGTCAGTCTTGCCGTTCAATAAGCCGAAGGGTGTGGATTTGGTGGAACGGGCAGACTCTGTTGAACGGATAGACATCGTTTGATCGAACACCAAAGGAGCGCGGGTTTGATTGGGAGCACGCCTGTTTGTATGTTTTCTTTGCACAATCTAACGTAAGGTACTGCCTTACGTTAGATCTAACGCAAGGAATGCCTTAGTCGGTCGCTACAGGAGTCCGCATATTTGTGCTTTAGCGAGAGGTAAAGTTGACACATCTGTTGTATAGTGTACCAAGTTATGTATGCGTTATTCATCCTAGGTATGTTATTTGTGTAAAGAGATACAGTAGCCTTTTTTATTTTGGGCATGATTGCACAGCGTTCATTCAATGCAAGGCATTAATGGCTTTTATGTGTGCTGAAAAACTGCGAGTAAATCCTCACTTTAGGATTCAAAAGCTTAAGTAAGATAAGTTAGTAATTCCAGTTTGAAAAGATATATGCATTTGGAGATCACGGTGGCGGGGCTACTCATTCATTGTCTGATAACAGTTTTTTTGGAAATACCATCACTTTTTCGCCGCGGCTAATAGTCATTGGAAATGTCTAGAGCATACTTGGGCATCATCGCAATCCTGCTTTTCTACCATAAGAATACCGATTAGAAAAGCATTTTTCACTATGACTGTTTATAACAGGGCTTTCAGAAATGCTTTTTGTTGAGTTGGAGGAGCAATCATGTTCATGTTCATGTTTTACCACATCACCAAACGCTTATGCGCACTCGAGGGTGAAGGGACACATTTTACACAAAATGATTTACCGGCCCGCGAGTCGAACACTCGCCCGTAACTGCGCACCTGGCGTGAGAGGCAGACGCCTAACCCACCAGGCCACGAGAACGGCAAAGTTGTCCGCATAATATTGCGCTTCTGTGTGGCTGGGCTAAACAGGCAACTACCGCGCCTCTTAATTTTAGGAAGAGAGGCCGTTGTCCATGCCGATATGACAAGTGGGCGGCGATGCCCACTGCGGAAAACTTTGTGCTTCACCGTTCTGACATCTGCTCACACTAGCCGACGCACGTGAACCATAAACAAGACTGGTCTCGCCATGTGGGCGGTCCAGCATAATAGAAGTTGCTAGACAGCCAATCGCCATTATTTCGTTCGTCTCCGCTTGTCGACAGCAATAATACTGTGATAACAGTTCAGCATAGTAACTGAAGTAAAACAACAATATTGGACTCTAAAGAAAATTTCGTTCAATGGCGCTCATACATTTTTTAGATCATGGTGCCGACTACCGCTCATTTGACAGATCTGCCCTTTTCACGAACACACGTAGCTCTTTGACGTTTCGCATTCGTGTCGAAGGTTAGAGGGTGCGGTTGCGTGGTCAGGAACAACTACCACGAGGTATTTGGGGGGGGGGGGGGGCTTATAGGAGATTTGATCAATCTACAAAACCTGAAACCTTGACTAGAGCAAGCATTAGAGTCGTCTCTACTGATGCAGTGTGCTTCGGCGCACAGCGTTTTCCCCGTCCGCGAGTGACCTGTACATGCAGACAATTGAAAAGAAAGTCATGACATTGTGACAGAAATAAGAAGAAGGGGAGAGTCAAATCGTGGCCTGTCACTTGATGTCTTGTCATCTAAATCAAATAGAGTTTCAGGATTATCCTTGGTCCATTTTTCATTTGCTTTAGCGATAAGGAGACAATCCAACCTAGAATGGCCCGACATGGTAGACCTGGTTTCGGACTGAGTTCAGTAGCAATATTTATTCTTCTCCGCTTAACACCTTGCGGTACGTCATTTCATCGAATTGCCCGAATTTTAATGAAAACAGCGGCGCGTGCTGTGCCTTTTAGGAGCTCAAATGTGTCTCAATGCAACAACGTGTACAACTACGTTGCAAGGCGTTATCGACGGTGGTCGATGTTTTTTCATAGGAAACACTGCCACCTCCTGGGCTGGTAGCTGGACCTTTTGCGAACAGTGTGGTGCGACACTGGCACATATCCATACCTCGAGCGAGTTCGCTAAAATATCTAGCTTGGGCATGGTAAGCTGCTTTCTTTGGAGGGGGTGGTCATGGTTAACTCTTTGACAATTGCACGTGTTTCCTTCACTAGAAATATTTTTACAGGGAAAATTCCAAACGAATACAACCGCCCTTTGGATAGCACTAAAACGCACTCTCGACGGAGCCTCTCGAAGCCAATGCACATACAGACGGGACGTCACTTATTGGTTTGACAATGCGAATCAACAGAATCCGGCCATGATAGTTGCAAAAACATGGGCTAGAAACCATATTTGCCTGGACTATTCGCTTCAAAACGAACTCTATTACAACGTTTTCTTCAACTTACCTCCGCCTCCACCAAATAACCCATTTATAGGCGATGTACATGACAATGCAACAAATATTTGTCCCCAAATTCCACTCTGCCAGACCCAAGGTGTGTTTTTTATTGAAGTAGACTTAGGATACCCAACTAATGTATCATTTTCAGCTCTCAGAGTCGACTACGAATTGAAACCCAACGTGTGCATGGCCGAAATACCAATCGAGATCGCTCCGATGGCGAAACCTGAAGACTGCGCAGATCTGTGCACCCAACGCATGTGGTGCCGAAGTTTCGATTTCATTTTCAGTTCCAATTGCGGTACCACCTGCCGACTTTTTTCTTGGGTCTCGAACGAAAATTGTCCAAATTGTCCAGCCACCAGAAACAACGGCTCTGCTTGCCTGCATTATGATTACATCCCCTGACTGGGGTTGTCCTCTTGTTGTCTGGGAGTTGGAGCTGCGCAGGGTGAAGTATTGATGCCTGTTGAAAGTCTTGATTCAGTGAATAGCTAGTTATCGCAAGATAGTTATTAGAATATATGACCAATAAATATTGTCATCTGCAATCATCTTCTGACAAGTCCTTTCTAAGCTATGCTTTTACTCTGTTGCTAAACACTTAGCTGTGTTCTTGGACGGAGAGAACCTTTTCCAACTCCTGCCAACAAAATCGTCGTATTTCAGAAACTGCGAAAACAATTTTTGCGAGGAATATTCCAATTTTGTAGTTGCAGTACCATAGGAATTTATTGAATCACACTCCCTTATTAAGAGAACTCATCAAGGAGCCTATTGGTTCACAATTAGATGAGCCATTCAAGTGCCCTAAAACTGTGCGCTATCAACTTTTTTATGCCTTTTTGCTCGCTCTTACGATGGCTTTTAGCAAGATTGAAGCAATTGAACAAGCGCCCCCAATTTCGGAGCTTTCTCACTCGCTGGCGCAACATAGAACTAGCCAGTGCTGGATCATAGAAACAGCTGTGATTACTGTAGTGTATTTCACTTGAAATGTAAATTTTTGACATATTTCAATCGATTACTTGGTAATGCATTCGAAGCTAGAGTTGCCAACATGGAGAGCTACGCCTGAAAATCGAAGAACACCCGCGCACTTTCCTACCATAAATTTACCTGTTTGACAACGGTTGTGGAGAAACAACTGTTTCCCAACATCGACAATTTAAGACCGTGACATTTTAAAATCAAGCGTCAAGAAGTCGGTACAAAATAGACACAATGCACGATGAAACTGGTAGCTCCAGGAAACAAAGTTTGTCTTCTGTATGGTCCAGTCCTGCGGGACAATGAAGAGGACAATAGGCTTTTTAAATTTTGTACTCTGTTGCATTGATCAGGCGTTGGCGAAGCATTGCCAGCTGGAGCAAGCGGGCGAACGGGATACTATAATGTAGCCCCTAAGAAAGGCCCGTTGAATGGACCAAGGCCTAGGTGCTTAGAAATAGAGAGTCCGAACCTACTACCCGCATCTAATAACCTGTAAGGAAAAATTTACCTCTCCACAACCTTTTCTACTCCTAAGCCCTGACATTGGTGCGCCTAAGATGAATCGACTAAAAAGTAGATGTGAGCAGTATTGTTGCATTAGACCATATGGCGAATTTCAAACATCGATTAAACGATTAGATTTCGGACTAGGAAAGGGCTCGAGTACAGACCTAGGCCTAGTTAATTGCACAGAGCAGCGGCTTCTGACGGTCGATCGCGACAAGGTTTAGTCTCGCGACTATACATGCCCTAAAAATATCAACCAAAGAGGTTGATGTCTCCCAGCCATGGTCGATCTCCCGACCGCCCAGGAATGCTGTTAACATTCATCCCACCGTTGGAAAATGGCGACCCCGCCATTCTCCAGTCGGGAGAGCCAACATTCCAATGGTTATGCCTTATCAGCGCTAGGTGTTCCCACTTACGCGCTACGGCTCACCAACGCTTACTGTGGCTTACCTAAGGATAGGTCTTGCCCGTGCACTACCAAACATGGTGGGCAACCCAGACCGGAGCCTGGTCGGTGACTTCCGCATGATAAGATCGCAGAAAACGCGAGATGCGCCTGTCCGGCATGCACCACTGCCACCTAGCCGAAGACTCTGGTCCATACGGGGCTTACGTACATCAGAAGAAGGCCCTTAGGTTCGTGACGCCAAATGTCGCGTCATCGCGAACTATTAGCTTAGTGTTTAGATTAGTGATCAATGTTTACGATTACTAGCACTAGTAGCTATGAAGCGATAGGCCCGACCCGTCTAAACTATCCCACAGTTAGGGAGTAACCTTTGCTTTGTGTAACTTAATGGAAAGGATGTAGTGTATAGTTCAGAGTAAAAGAGTTCGTGAACGGTCGGATTACTTATGTGGGAAGAGTCGCCACACCAAATGCAATAGGCGGAATAGCCCTACATAGGAGAAGATTCCGCAGGGAGGGGATGGACTCAAAAACCCTCCAGGCAGGTCACATTCGCAGGTGCCTGAGACATCAACCCGACGGGTTTCAGTCTCGCCTGGAGGAGCGTATCGAGCGGCCAACGAAGGCAACTGATACGCTGTATGTGGCGGCCAGTTAAGGCAGCCACATACACTACCTTCCCCACAGGACAAACACACCTACTACACTTGGTCCATTTAACGGACCTTTTTAAGAGGTCAATAATTGGAACCGACGGTGCTTCTATTCAAGAGTGCTAAAGAGGTTCTCCCTGGTACCTGCTTCAGGAAACACGTATTACTAGAAGATTTTTACCCCCATAAATCTGTAGATATTACAAAAATTGATACTCATCATGCACTGCTGCGGTTTTAACTCAACGTTTAATCCAAATCATTCCAAAACTTCCAATCCAAAAAATCACAGTTTTTACATTCTGCGTAACTTCTGAGTAAGTCAGAATAGGATCTGACGATAAGTGTTGCACTGGATTGGCCTATTGATCCAGTGGGGGCACTGATAAGAATTAATAATCAACAAAATGCGATCAACTCCTAGTTTTCGTTTTCCGCCGAGTAGACCAGCCATCCTACGCCCTGGTTCCACTCTTTGCATTGGCTGGTCTAAAAGTTTCGAGTCTGTCATGACAGGCTTTTTTGGAAATAATGACTTTACTGTCGCGGTTTGCGGGGATGACCTGGACCTCAAAAATTTCCTTCCGCAAAATTATTGTGCAGAAAACATAGATATTCAGAAAGAACGTGGGCTCATGGTTTTACCTTCTTTTTCATCCTTTAACGTTTTTCCTCAGCTCGAATCGGTTTACACAAGGAAAGACTCGAGTTTCCGCCCTGTAACCGCGGGTTGGGGGCTTGTTAGTTGACCCTATCTTTCCATCGACTAGGGTCCATCTGGGATGCATGCGGCAAGAGCGCGTGTTAGTCGCTTCTCCGCGACGTTGGGGTTACCCTTGGGGTATGACCATACCCAGCCGCGCCCATGAGGGGTCCGGATTCGAGAGCCTCTCGCCCTATCAGGTCTCTCCTCGTTTATCGACCCCGGCGGGGAATGAGGGGTCAGTTCCACCGCCAGGCGTGCAAGGCGCAGAGAGAACTTCACCAAGTTCTCAGAAGGGTAGACTTAAGCCTGGACCACCCAGGCGGCGCCTTACTCATCTAATGGCTTAAGTTCCTACGTGCAAAAAAGCAGGTAAACAGAGGAAGCTGATTTTGTGTCATTTAAAATATCGAACATTCCCACACAGTCAGGAGTATTAGCGGAAGATTCATCACATGAATAGTACTGATGACTGATGGTGAGCCAGAAACTGCGAAAACTTGCACCCACGAAATTTACCAAAAGCCCAGAACCGCGAAATTTGGGTGCCGCGAAATGAAAGTGATTTACAGTATCTTCCCCTTTCTTAAGTTTGCGTTTTGGCGGGAAATTCAAATCGAAATTTGAGAGATTTTTGGAAAGCCATATAGAGTTTCATCAACATAATGTAGGTGCTTCCTGGTTACTGTATGTATGTCCAGACTATACCGTATAGTATGTAAATTATGTAGGTGCAAAGTCAGTCCTGGTCCTGTAAGGGAAGACGCAGTCATACACTAGCGATCAGTGCAAGTCTGTCACAATATTGAACTTTTTTTGAAGCAACATCTGGTGAGGACTAGCCGTTTCTACCCTGTCCTACGGTCTTCATCAGAAGGACAGGCGTACAAACCTATCTAGAACAAGAGCAGAAACCCACGAGAGCTTGTAAAAAGCCAAAAACAAATTACAATAGGCGATTCTCTGTGGCGATTACCTATTCTGTGGCATAAGTTTTTTCAGGGCATCTTACCTTGGTAACACTCGTGTTTTTAAAATATTCCAGCGTAGAAGCCAGAACAAACCAAATTGTTGCAGTAATTCCAGCAAATAATATTCCTGTCCAAAGCCACCTTAGACATGGATTCTCGTTCTTGAGTGCCTCTTGTAATCCAACGATGGAATATATGCTTTTAGCTATTTCTTCTCTGACAGTACCTACAGTATGAAGAGAGGTAAACTGGGGCAAGCACACTGATATGTGTGGCTTTCAATCTCCATCTTTGCATTGTACATTCGGTACATATATTGCCAGTTAACACACCGCAGGTTAATTGCAGTTGCCCTTGTTTTGCCTGCTAACTTGCTCTTACCTGATAAAAATTCTTACCTTGAATTTCTCTCTCTTTCACATATCCTGAATGACCGTTTGTTTTTCCAGTGACCGTCACTGCAGGTCAGAAACAGTCTTCAATAATAACCAACCCGACGAAACAATCTGCACATGAGTTCACTATGCATAAGCTACATACATACATACTGTACAAAGTGCTCCTTCTGACCGATGGCATGATGGTGAAAGGAATCCAATATAGTGATAATGTTCAGAGGTTTCAACCTAGAGCATGTGTCGTAAGCCATAAGTAAATTATAATGTACATAAATGTGACAGCATCTCGTTTCCTGTCAATGTCTGCAACTTTATTTGCAGAAAGAATAGAAAGTACTGGTGACATCAATTCTGGTCATATCGGCAAACAGAAGAGGCAAAAAACGTGTAAATATTGTTTGCGCGCTGTTCTGTGGCTCGAATTAGTTACAGCGTCAACGCTTTTAACTTTAAATGGTTCTGTATTTTTGAAAGATCACAGGCGATTTAAGGTACAGTAATGCGGCGACGACTAAAGCTACTCGTACAATTTGAACAAACAAAGATTTTTCTAAAAAACACAATGATTCCAAAGGAGTAACTGCAGCGGGACTCCTGCCACTCTGCTTTTGGGAGCAATATTCAAAATCGTCGATTACAGTACAGAGTTTTCCTCAGGTTTTATTATTCCTAAATCTGAATATTCCTGGTGGGAGTGAGCTTTTCAAAGGTCACTGCCCTTTTTCTCCTGATCTTATGTGTGCACAGAGTGGATTCGGAGATAATTCTATTAGATAAATTTTTAGTGAAATTTTTCAGTAATTGTTATAACGGAACAATAAAACTGGATTTTCAAACAAAACCCTCATTAAAAAAACCTGGGATCTTATTAGGTGGATCAGACTTTTTGCGCCTGACCTCGCAAGTATCGTCATACTCTGACACCTATCTACATAGTTGTTGGCACTGCGGATCAAACTTTGGATGTCGCGCTGACTGAGGTAGGCCAGCTTGACACTGCTTGAATATGAAGACACTCATGCATTACCCGCCGGCCTGTGTTGAAATTTCCTTCAGTTTCCCAGAAAACAGCAGCCACTTCAAGGTGTGCTCATTTTGCTTCCTACTCGCCATAAATATTTTTGTTGCTGAAAATTTCGATTTTTAGGGTCAAAGGCAGCTGAAGGTTTCAAACTAGTTTCGCCTACAATGTGTCGGAGCGTCTAATGCACATAAAAAGCTATTTTGTAATCGCGGACAGGCTGGCTCAGCCAAATATTCTGAAAAGGCTATGTCCATCCTCATTTCATGCCAATGAGTCATCCTCGAGGCCCAGTCAGCAATATCGAATTGTCGGAAAAGATAAAATTTATTTTGATATGCTTTCAAAAAACTTATTTCTGCATTGTCTTATCTAAAATCAACTTCACTGCAAACAAAATAAATTGTGCCACCAAGATTAATTGTGCCATCATTGTGCCACCGATAAACAACCCAAACCCGGATTGACCGACCCTTGGTCAAGGTCAGGGTCAGGTCAGAATTTCTTGCACCCGGTCAGAGTATTCTGACAGCGAAAGAAAGTAAATTTGGTGAAATGTTGGTGAAAACATTTCAAGCTCCCGCCTTCCTGTGTAGGGATCTGGGGCCAGTTTTACAGTTCTAAGTCCCAAGGCAAGTCCTTAATTTCTAGGACAGTCCCAAGTCATTTCGCAATCAGCCTGGGGTCTCACCCAAGGACACCAGGCAGTCATACAGTAAGTTTAGGACGACCTCGACCATGTCCTAAGACATTTTCTGATGTCTTTTTCCCGGCAGCGCTGTCAGGCGCAGGGCAATTGCCCTTGATCTATGGCAATTCTGAGCTGATCTTTCTAGAGCAACTTTTTGGCGTCTCGAGATTGTGGCATTTTGCGTTAGCTCTCTCGAGCCGTAAAAATGCTTCTTTTTCAGAGTATTCTGACAGCGAAAGAAAGTAAATTTAGTGAAATGTTGGTGAAAACATTTCAAACTCCTGCCTTCCTGAGTAGGGATCTGGGGGGGGGGGGCAGTTTTACAGTTCTAAATCCCAAGGCATGTCCTAAATTCTAGGGCAGTCCCAAGTCATTTCACAATCAGCTTGGTATCCCACCCAAGGACACCAGGCAGCCATACAGTAAGTTTAAGGCACTCCCTGGTGTCTTTATTTCCCAGCAGCGCTGTCAGGCGCAGGGCAATTGCCCTTGATCTATGGCAATTCTGAGGTGATCTTTCTAGAGCAACTTTTTGGGCGTCTTGAGATTCTGGCATTTTGCGTTAGGTCTCTCGAGCCGTAAAAACAGTTCTTTTTCAGCTGAACTAAAATTCTGTCGTCCCTTTTTAACCACTGAAGCCAAAAAGGGACCACAGAATCCCATTATCATCATTTTATCCCTTCTTTACCCAAGCAAATACATGCACTTGACAGGGGAGGGGGGGGCACAGTATTAATTAAAACTTGTACGCGTGATAGAGTCACTAGCAAGCACGATCCCATGGGAAAGAATCCCGTAAATAGACTACTGTGTGCCAGCGTGGTGCTCGCTTGCGAATGCCATCCATCAGTGGCCTAGCCATCCCTATTTCCTCCCATTCGTTCATATGCAAACTTGGCGTCATTGGAGCGAGGTATTCTGGCTGAACCAGCCCGTTCCAGCCTGGCAAGGCGCTTTTTCTCGGATTACGGCGAAAATAAATCGATCATACAGCAGGCAGTTCGAGCAGGCATTGACGTATAACGAATGAGATCTATTTTTGATTTTCAATGGGTGTCAGCTTCTCTAGTTTTCCCAAAGCCGTGAAAACAGCTATCCATATCTTTTTGAGCTTGATAAAAATTCAGTTTCTTGGAATGCCCGTGAAATTTCACGTAATGCCAGAAAATTGTCAGCTGTAGTGAATTTTCTTGGTAAAATTGCAAACACAGAGAAGCTTTGTTGCTGGTGCCGATTGAGCAATTTTTTTTTGTCCGATCACTGTCAAAGTCAGAGCCAGAAAATTTACAATTTCTCGCAGGTTCCCGCAGTTCACTAAGGGCATTTGAAGGGGGTTGAAGTAAACTTCCTTGGAAAGAATGCTTGGCTACCTTTTCAGAAAATATTTGGCTGAATCGGTTTTCTGGTTAAAGCGGGACTGGCCAAAAGGGGTCACAATCGGCACAGATACTGAAACCAGGATAATGCTCAGGGCACAAGTTGCCGTATATCCTGTTTATAAATCCAAGAACCTGGCACAGAATATGGCTTGGTGGCCGCAGAGCCTACGATCAGCAAGCGACCGACTTTGAGCTTCTTCGACTACCTTCTAGTCTATGTTTGAGAATCCACAGTTCTATGGTCCCTCACTCGCTGTATTGAAACAGCTCTTTTGCTGGCTTTTGGGGGATTATTTGAAAAACGGGCTTTATAACTATGGGCATTTTCCTTATATCCTGCATGCGCGCGGACTCGCTTTGGAAGGATCTTCATTGAGAATCCTGAGCAGTCATGTCAAGGTCAGTCACTTTGCGGAAACGAATACAGATTCTTTCGTCCCTTTATAATGTATGTGTACATAAGAAATCCAAATCGAGAAATAATGGGACCAAGTAAATTAGCTGTAGCTTGTTGCATTTTGCTGCAAACTTCCATCCTTCCTGCGAGAGAACTCTATGGTAAACTTTCTAAAGTAACTCGACTACTTCCTCTAACATAATTTGACTCGTATTCCCGATTACAAAGACGTGCAGTAAATAAAAAATATGGTATAAAAGGAAGTTATACTGTGCATACGGTAGCCCCTCCTTGTACTACAGCAAAGTCGGAAATCGCGCAATAATTTTTGATTTTGTTGAAGCCGCTAACATGAAAATACGCATTGTATGTATTGCGTACAATCCAGTTTGCGTATGCGTACACCAGGTCGAATGCGTATGCGTATGCGCGCATTCGCATCCAAATTTCAATGCGTAATACGCAAGCTTTGCGTATGCATATTTTGTACGCAACCAACTGTACTTCAGACCGTACCAAGTGCACAGCAGCATGTACTGGTCGTTAGCGGACAGCGAATACGACCCTTTATGGCAGCCCAAAAGCTTCTATGGATGCTAGCGGTCGGGAAAGTGGTGATATTTTGTGAGCGACACCGCAAAATGACGGTGATGCAGCATTTGATGTTAGGACTCGTGAATTGCGCTGCGAGAATAAAGTTGTGCTAATGTCTACTGAAACCCAACCCAGTCGAAGGAATGAAAACACAGAGTGTAAATGGTGTACTTCCAATCTTCCACGCGCGCTAGCTATCAAAACTGATAAAGGCCCCCCCAGATCCAATACTGTATGTCGACTTCTAAATACGCCCTTTAATTTTTCGCGCACTCTACCCTACCTTACTGAAATCCTAGTTTGTCTCATTGGCCATTTTGTTTGGTTTGCCATGTGACAGCCTGCCCATTGACCACAACCTTTGCGCTCATGGCTCTTCTATCCTGTTGCCAGACCTACCTCTAACCTAACAACATGGATCAAAGCCTATAGTTTCGTCTCTTAACAAACGCGCTCCATCCAAAGTCCATGGTTCTTTTGGGAAGTATCTTCATTTCGGGTCCCCTATCTTCAGACGAGTTCCAATCTGGATTTTTATGATGTTGACAATGCCCAAAATTCCAAATAAGGTGTCTCAGCTTAGCTGGCTAATTCACAGTACTTTAGTGCAGTCCCTCTAATTCGACTTTGCTCGGCGGTCTTTTCTTATCGTCAACACTTCATCGACGAGTATCCATTTTTGTCGTGTCTTCTATCCAAACAGCACGTGGTCTGCGTGGTTTCCATCAAACTTTGCCAACACGCAAATTTTTTAGTGCGCTGTCAGTGCAAGTTTTCTTCAACCTTTGACTGCCTAATCTTCGTCAGCAGAGAAATGGCATTTTATCAAAGTAAATAATATTGTTTTATTATCGTTATCAGTAAAAGGCACTCGGGTATAAAAGGGGGCTGTCATCAATGACTTAACCGAGGTCGACCTTGATTGGAAAGGTTGCTAGAAAAAACCGGGCAGTTATTGGAAAAATGATTGCATGGATTGCCACAGCAATGTGCCTAGCGACCATGACCACAGTGGGTGATGGCCGCCCTTCGAAGGAATGGTCGGCCTCAGATTCTGTGCAACTGGATACGCCCCACCGAGATTGGACTGATCCTGAGATCGGGGCTCCTGCTGTAAGTCTGATCTTTTTTGAAGTTACTGCAATGCTTCTTTAGTTTTGAATTTCCCGCCTTACAAATGTTGTTTTAAAATTTCTGTACTCTAACAAAGCGCCAAAAATCCCACAAAGCTTGACTCTCTTTTTACATTTCTTGCCTTTTAGAAGCTGACCAGAATGTTTGTCGAGTAGTTGGTTTTTTTTAATCTCCCACATTTCCACGTGTATATTCTCCTGCTTGGTTTTTTCGCACTGCCAAAAGAGACCGAGATTGAAACAAAGGGTGCTAAAATAAATCAATGACTGGAAAAATTCAAGGTCTGGAGGTGGGAAATATTATAAGCATCGTAAAACAAGAATCTTATCTCTTAATTGGCGGGAAATTCAAACTTTCAGATGTATTATCGATAAATAAGAGAGTCGCTGCTTTAGATCGACGTGATCCGTAGATGGGATTACCCAGTCGAACAGTACAACGTGACGACTGAAGACGGCTACATTCTTACGATACTACGTATTCCCCATGGTCGTTTCGAGAATACAACATCGACGAAACCTCGTCCAGTTGTCTTCATGCAGCACGGACTGGAGAGCAGGTACAGTGGCTGGATAGGTTCATCGTTCTATATTTTGATGATTTTTTCTACTGCAGTTGTATGGACTGGATCGCCAACCTCCCTGATCAGTCCGCTGCGTTTTTGTTAGCTGATCGTGGCTTCGACGTGTGGCTGGGAAATTTCCGTGGGAACACGTATAGCAACAAGCATGTCACTTACAAGAATACACAGGTATGCCAGTGTGGTTATGATAGCAAGCAAAGACTGAGAATTTTTCCTTTTTAGCATGAATATTGGAGATTCAGGTAGACCAGTTTTCATTATTTTTATTCCTCTACCGACAGTGTGTGCAATGCAGCCGCATGGGGAGTGATATCTCTAAGTTCATCCCAGAGTAGGGCAGCGGCAGGTTTTGTTTATTGTGGCTTAACCGCGCATTTCTATCTGGCTTCAATTTTTTCGAATCTATTGAAAAACTCAATCCCACCTGTACCTCCATTTGAATTTTAAAAGCGCGCGAACTCTTTTTGTTTGTATTTCTGGCTAGCCTGGGCACGTGTAGAGCACGGTGAATCCCTCTCAGCCACTACAGTGCGGGTCTACGCAGGCATGATATGCAGACACACACAGCTGACCTCACTGACCGTAATCGATGCTTTCTCTTTCACAGCTGGGATGAAATGGCCCGCTTTGACTTGCCAGCAATGATCAATGCAACCCTGGCAGTCAGTGGTGCAAAGTCAGTGTACTATGTCGGCCATTCCATGGGAACGACGACAATCATGGCAAAACTGTCTCAGGATCCTGACTTCGGGAAATATGTATGCTTTTTTTATAACCCTCCAAATTCGAGTTTTTTATTATTCTATTTAGGTCAAGAGGGTGTACGCCTTGGCGCCAGTTGCCACGGTCACTCATGTGGAAGGACCAGCAGCACTTTTGGCTCCATTCTCTAGCTGGCTTGATGTAAGTTCATTAGAGCATATGTGATTGAGATTTTAGTTCTCACTTTCACTTATCTAGCTTTCACACTATTTCAGCATCTTTTCACTTATTTTGGCGTGGACGACTTGTTTCCCACAACTCAGCTTCAGAATGATCTGGCACGCTACCTCTGCGGCAGTGTGATCACGGAAATGTTCTGCACAAATATCCTCATGGCTTTAACAGGACCCGAGTCGCATCAAATGAATAATGTGAGTTTGCAATCATGCAAAAGCACTGGACCCACCAGGGTTCAAACCTTGACGTAGTGGATTTAACTAGTGTTGTGTTTTAGACTCGCATGCCAGTTTATCTGTCGCACACTCCAGCTGGCACATCGACACGCACGGTAGAGCACTATGCCCAAGTGCACGATGCTAAACGGTTCCAAATGTATGATTACGGATCGAAGCAGGAGAATCATAAGACTTATCAACAAGTAAAAAAGTCACTGAAACTTTACTGCATTTGCTCTCTTTAGAAAACTTTTTTCAGGATACACCTCCCGTTTATGACGTCGACAAAATTGAAACCGAATTCACTTTGTATTGGGGCGGTCAAGACTGGCTGGCTGATGCTCAAGATGTGGAAGAATCGAGTACAAAACTACGCCATTTATCAGGAAGTGTCTTTCTCGCTGATTTCAATCATATGGATTTCATTTGGGGACTCAAAGCTGCTTCTGAAATCTACATTCCAATCTTTAAGGATATCGTGAATGATTTTGCTAATAAAGTCTAATCACGATTAAACATGTCACTTGCGTGCTTTTGGTCCCAGCTGGTGGTCCTTGCAACGTTTGCATAAACAAAGTCGAGTGTGTATGTTGCCACGCTGCTGTAAAGCTGATCAGTCAATCCAATGTTCACTCGCAGCTGGCTTGATAGAATACAGCCATCTGCTCACGCATTGTACGTACGTAATTCCTCCTTCCTGTTGTGAGTGCTGTAATGTAGCCAGGCGTGCCCTTTCTTGATCATCTTGTCAACCAACAGCATGTCAGCCTGCTCTGAAGACGCGTCAAATCACATGTGATCTTTCCAAAGTTCTAGCTCATGAATTGTTGCGAACGATTGGAACGAGGAAGCTTGAATTTCTTGCATCAGCACATGGAGAGGAGCATGAATGGCGAGCACATGATCTGGCATGGAACCAAACTAACGTTACATCGATAACATATTCTGATTTTTTTGAGAGCTCACAAATCAGTGCACGAAGAACACAGCCAGATGACACCATGGCCGTTTTGTAGAATCACCTCCAGTTTTAGCTCTCGATTATGATCTGTTGGAATTTTGACCATTTTTAACCACGTCATGAGTGCGGGTGCGGGCATGCTCGTAGAACACCACCCCCCTAAGGCACTTGCTGTGCAGAGATTTTGGCTGAATCGGGGCTGGCTGTGCACGAACACTTGCAAAAACCCCACCGACACTGGCTCGAAAGGGAAACTGGCCAGAAAGGGATTCTGGCCTAAACGGGTTTCTGGCTGAACCAGGATGGGGCCCTGAGAAATAATCTATGATCGAACCTAGCAGAAATTTCTCCCCGAAGACGTTTTTTAAGCTGACCATAAGCGGCAGCGACAAGTTCTGCGATGTCTTATGTCTGTTGTTCTGTTGTGGTGGTTGACATTTCAGTGATGGACATACAGTTAGTTGCAGTTTATGACTACATGTGTTATTAGCTATAGTAGGAAAAATACGCAGTACGCAAACTTGTATGCATATTTTGTGGAGTACGCAATTTGCGTATTACGCAATACGCATACGCAATAAAGAGACTTTGCGTACGCATACGCATTCAAATCAAGTATTTTTACTGACCGTTCCTGAGTCTGTAAAACATGATCTCGATGTGTACGGGCTGCAAGCCGGTCGCATCTTGGGGCGGGATCAGCTTATACGCCAAGACAGTGGGCCCGAAATTACGGTCCGCATCCCCTCCAACCCACAGAACTTTATTCTCATTCAAATTAAGCAGGTTTAGGACATTTTCGGAATTCAAGGGAGCCCAGCCTGAATAACTCGCAGAGTCAATGGCACCGCTGGCGTTTATGCGCCTGGTCAGGTCTTCTTCAGTCCCAGGGCGTTTCAGGGTGTATGCAAATGGGTCCGTCAGCAACTCGTACACATCCCCTATTAGATTTCTCGAGTCACTGACGCCGTCAAAAATAAATTTGTTCTGAAAAATGGCTTGCAGGAATCTTATCCTTTTGTCCGTTTCCTGCATCTGTTTTTGCGGCAGATTGCTGTCCAGGGACCAGGAAATTACGGAATCAAAGTTTGCTGTGCTGATCCAAGAACAGTTTCGATACAAGTAGGCCCCCTGGTCCGCGTGGAAATTGCATGCGGAGAACGGGAGACCAGCCCTGGGGTTGTACGCGAACACGGCCCAGTTCTGATCCAGGAACGATGCTGTCAGGTTATTGCGGACATCACTGGCAGCCCGCCATTCCTCAGTCCACGTCCTGCCAGTCGCAAACTCTCGCACTTTGGTCTGCAAGGTTTGCTGGAACGCCTTCTGCGGGCACACATCTAAGCGTTGCAGTCTTCGTCCGTAGGCGACTTGTAGTAAATCAATCTCGCTGTGATGTCCTTGTTGCTCACTAGGATTTGAAAATCACACGAGCTGGTGTCGACGGCGGAGGCCAGCACGGTTCCCTTTTTCGCAATAAAGACGAGCTTGTTATCCCGTAAATCAGACCGTTGGTTCTCAAAGGGGCCAGCTTCGAAGTACGTTTAATTGTACAGCTCTTTGGCCCTTTTCTTAAAACTAGGTGGTAATTGGAAAAATAGGTTGAGGCGTGCCAAAAAATCCGCTTCAAGCAAGTTATTTAGTTTGCGAACAAGATCTGGCAACCAACGGTTAATCGCATTGTTGTACTTGCGCGTGCAATATTGCACCTCTAGTTCAGCGACGGCATTGGGCTCGGTCCCGGTGAGAATCAGTTTCTGGCCTGAACCCGATTTGCCTGGAATTTCTTTGACTCGAGTGTTATCGCCGTCAATAACGTATGTCGAGCCAGTGACGAGGTACGCGTTCCAATGTAGCCAGTCGTAATCGGCTTTGAGGGCATTCTTGACATCCGTCACCAGCGACTGGTCCTTGTTTGCATTGCCGACGATTTGTGACACGCTCTGCATCCTTGCATGAACAACGAGGTCAGATAAGGAAGATTCCAGACTCCTTACAGCGTTCGAGATGCCCGAAAGAAATTTTCCCAAAACGAACCACGCTCCTGAAAACGTGTGCTACAGCAAGTAGTCGCCCCTTAGGCTTCGCAATGTGCTGCGACCATCGTATAACGTGCAGTGCACGCCTGCTTGGGAAGACTGTCCGCGGAAAAGTTCAGGTTACCCCGAGGGCAATTTTACCTCAACAGCACATGCCTGGACTCGCCGGGTCCAGAAGACTGTAAGCCCTGACCTTGCACATCTGGCAGTCAGTGACTCCCAGCACTGACGAGGATAATAACAAACCAGAGGTGATAGTTAAAATCTTGCTCAAGGATTACGTTTTGATGGAAGCTCTGCTGAAAGTGGCAAGTGGAAGGAAAAGGGACCATGTAGGTTCTAGTTTTTGATGTCCGATTGGAAGCCCACATTTCCAATTGGTTCGCTTTTCAGTAGTGACCACATGCCGTAGCGTCTGGCCACTATTGATGGACGAACAAAACTCTGGGATTCCAGTTGGACATCAAAAGCTGGAACCTCTATGGCCTCTTTTCCTTCCAGTTGCGACTTCCAGCAGAACTTTTATCATGAAGTGTTTTTGCTTCCAGATAGGATTCCGAATTATGACTTGGCCCATTACCAGCTTCTCGACGCATAGTCTAGAGTAAATTGACGTTTCCAGGGTGTTGAGCACCGACGCAAGCTTCGGTGAGGTACGATGCCGTCATCATATCTCTGATTATGACGTTGAAGAATCTGACCATTTGTTTCTTCCTGTAATCAGTGTCCCTCGCTATGGTCGGGGAGGACCTGGGCAAACGGCTGGTTCTCTTCCGACTCTTGGGATTTAGTGTGGATCCATCTCAATCTATACAACGGATTCGTGTCTTGGTCGTTGCATACATGGATGAAGGCTTGCAATGTGAGATTGTTCGGCCTTTTGAGCAGTAGGCGGTGAGCGTACAAAGTGGTGTGCAAGGCATCTTGGTTCCTCTTGTACTCTGAATATACTGCCGCTTTCTCCACAGAAAACATGACCAGGTCCAGTTTATTGTTTATTTCGTCGAGCCGGCCGTGCATTTCTTCGAATCCTCTTTTCAGCTCGTCCATGATTAATTGATGTGGATCCGGTTGTGGAATGAAGAGGGAGAGGATTGAGAGCACTATCCTGATTACAGCTCCTATCGGGCAGTACACTGAGGCCACTTTCTAAAGCGACGAACCTATTAGAGAGGCCAGATCTTATTGTCTAGTTTCTTGCCCCCAATGCACCAAAGGCCTTGGATGTTACTTTCAGCAACTTCGTCGCGTGTTCCGCTGCCTGCGAAGCAATTCCTGCGATATATTTTATCTTCTCCAGAGTACTGGCCGCATTACCAGTCGCATCGAGAGCTTTCTTGGTTCCATTCAGCTTGCTCAACAGTTGTAGGCCCAGCTCGTTTTGGGTCTGCCCAGCTTGTCCGACGGTCAAGTGCCTGCTCTCAAACTCAGCAAGCAAGGGGTAATTGGCGTCGGATGCCAAACATCAGACGAATACAACCACAGCCAGGAACAGAATAGTGCAGCTTCGCTCCATCGTGTTGGCAGCTCTTCCTCTTCGTAACAAGAAGCCTTATGTGGAAACTCTGCTCCTACAATGGGCACAGAAGATGACTATTGACTTTGTGAAAGGTAGTTAATTTTGGTGATTAGGAGGCAATAGCTGGAGGATTGAAGGTCTTATAATTGAAAGCTCTACGATTATATTCACCTTAAGTATCACCTTATTTATATAAAAGTGGCTCCTAGGGAACACTCTAAAGGTCAATCGAGGCTTCATGTACACCATATAGGCTATCCTTGGTCGAGTCGCAGCAGATGATGCTGTTAGTGCGTGCCACCTCATTCTTGTCACCCTTCCAACTCGATGGGACGGTAAGTCTGTTGTCACACTGTGTCCTGCATTAGTTAAATTAAAAACTTGGGCTTTTTTTTATCGTTTTTGATCGATGTTCGCAATGCGGCAAATGCTGCTATGCAACATTACTCGCTAGACACTATATTTCCCACGATTCATCTTTCGCGAACCAATGTCAGGGCTTAGGAATAAAGAAGCTCGTGGGCAGGGGAGGTTTTCACATTATGTTTTAGATCAGATACGTGCTTATGTATGTATTCTATATTCTTACGCACCTAACCCGTTAGGCCCGTCCATTTTTTTGGACATTTTTCAGGGGGTTAGACAAAAGGCGGTCGTGCATAGTAGGTTCAAATGCTTTAGTCGACCCTCGCACAGCTGTAAATCTGCAATAAGCTACTTTCTATCCATCCAATTAAAACCAGCGGTGGCATAGTCCCAAAAAAGCAGGATCACCCCTTGATTCGGAGGCTGCTGTGCCCGCTTTACGGCCAGGCTGACAAAAATATGACCTTAAGGGATCTCGTGATGAACTTCACAGCAATCGATACATTAAGCAGCGCCTCCTTGTTATTCTTGGCCAACCAAACAGCCAGAAGTCTGGTCGTCGCATCGCTCGGTCCCATAGCACTATTTACAAATTTACTAGCACTTATTATAATCTCTTTGTGGAAGTCATTACGCAGCAAAGCCTATAATCTCATTTTGAGCAATGCACTAGCTAAAGTCTTGTTTGCTTTGGCTACACTGCCATTACATTTGCACAAATATATCTGTTTCCTGTTGTCGCAACCTGTCACGTCAACTATTTTGTCGTGTATCCTGGCCAGATCTCCGTCTTGTTTCAGGAGTAGCCTCATTTTATCTTGTATTACTTTGAGGCATTAATCGTTGATTGTGTATTGCAACTCCCGTATTTCACATATTAATACCTCCTATAAAACATGTTTTACCTATCAGTTAGCAAAAATTCATGAAATGAAACTGGGAAAGGTAGTACATACGGCCTGATGCGCCTTCGGAGCAGGCCAGTCCAGGCTGACAAAAGGTGATCAAGAAAGATCCTGCCTGGCTCCGGCTGGTCACATGTACCCGCGTCTTTAGATCTTGACAAGTAGACCATAACAGCTAGCCTCATTCATGTCACCAGCTTAGGGAAGGTGGCTCCTAGAAAATGCTCACATCTACAGCTCTTGTATAGTGGATATTTCAAGGACTGTGTTGTGAAAAATGTTATTATACTTGCAGGACAGGTCTCTCTTTCAACTGCGCAAACTCCTACTCAGGCTGAAATTTTGATGAATTTGCAGCTTCGTAAGACATTCTAGCAGCAATGGGGCACAACGAAATTCAGACACTGGGATGTTTTGCGTGCCTGGCGCTTTTGAGCTAATGCATGGAATTTATATGTGCTTATAAATATTACTTAAGTGAAGATAAATTTGGTGACTCATCCAAAGGTTGGAATTTGAGTCTGCAGAGGAATTCGGTGAGCACTGGTGTTCTCCTGCTGCGGATGTTCTCCACATATCCTCAGATTATCCAGCAGTTAGCCGAAGCAGAATAGGGCAAGGATCCTAGGTAACACATGCTCGAAATGTTTAACACACAAGTGTATAGTGGCAGATAATATTCCAATTTACATGCAGGAAAACTTTTTTCTCTCATTTAGTCCCTGTTGGGGCATATTCTAAAAACAGTGTTCAGAGTTTTGGCTCTTTGTCGTGAGTCAGTGAGCTGTGAGGTTCTCTCGTCTGCCAGATTGCCTGAGAACTGAGATATGCAACTTCAGGCAGGAAAATTGTATTGACAACTATTTGGAACCGAGTAAATTTAATACCTTTATTATGACTGCTCATGAGCTCCATCTTATGATTTATACATGAGGAAATGATCTATTTCTTGCGAGTATACGCGTGGATCTGTCGATGTGTCCACGCTAGCCTTTGCTGACACTGCTTTTGGATCGCAAGCGCGTTGTCTTTCTGTTGCCTCGTGTCGGTGGGGAGTCGATAGGACAGGATAATCTTCTTTTCCTGATCTATAGTACCTTGTGCAGTGGATAACCCAGTTTTTTATTATTGTATACGGTACTTACGTATCCTAAATGGCAACCATGTGGGATACGTCTCCCATGTGTGTACCATGTGGGATTTCATGCCCACATGGTATCCACGTAGGCCCATCTTGGTATTTCATGGGGTGGGGAATCTGGGTGGGTCAGACTAATTGGGGAAGCGGCCTGGTGATTTCTCCAACGCGAATGGGCGTTGTTTCCGGATCTATGCCCTGACGGATGCCATCGCCCTTGGTCACGTTGCGTCCTTATGGTTACGATCACGTTGGATTGACGCAGCAACGGCATTGAGAGTCATGGAGTGGCACAGGTCCATACCCAGATTTGACCATCACCGCCGATGACGCCTGTTCAAACATCATCTCAAATCGCCACCGTTTTCGCTTCGTTTCGCCAGCACCGACGCGAATTCAACCGCCACTTTCAGAAGGTTAGGCGCGGGCGAAGCACCTTGGACAGACCTCAGTGGTTCCATCGACTGATTGACGAGTGGGTCGCCCAGATGAAGGACATTGCGCGTGCGCAGCGATTGGGGGACGCGGCCAGGGCCCAGTTCTTGCGTTGGGTCCACCGCCACGCAGCCACCAAGCTCAGGGACATTGACCAGCCCGAAGTTCGCCGCCATTACAACGTCGACCTGAAGCGAGTCCAGCAGCTTCGTCGCAATGGGGAGATCCGGTTCGGCACTCGTCTGCATCGAGACTGTTTGCAGTTTGGGCAAAATGGAGAAGTTCGTCGACGCCGTCACACACCCCGCGATCGACCGGTGGGGTAGGTATCGAGTGTAGAGTCGTAGATTGTGCGAATTGGAAGCGCCAGTGTGTGAGCGTGTGGATTGGGGTTGGTATCGTAAGTGTTTCGTGTTTGCTCATGTTATTTTTCATTTATATCTCTATTCTAGCCTGACCAGGGGATCGTGATATCTTAATCAATAGCTAACCAATTATCTTAATCCGCGTGTTTATGCCTTATCATAGTGCCAGTTTCATTATTCATGCCAGTGCGTTTTTTGTTTGTTTTTACAATATATGTATTTTGCGTGCACGTTTCAGGATAGGAGTGTAGGAAATTCGCAGACATCCGGGGCCGCCTGGGGTAGTTTTGAGTTTTGTCCAACCTTGAATGACGGACGACCGAGGACGGTCTTTTCCCGGTGGAGGAGAGCGTGTTGTGACCATAGCCGCTTGGGGGCGCTTGGAGTTCTTCACCCTTGGGAGGCGCGGCAAACACGCCTGAGGGGTTTGTTGGGGAATCAGGGGTCAAAGTGATCGATACTCTGCAGGATTAAGCCTTTCTGCCAGGCTTGGGCTATTGAAGACCTTGGACCGCTTGCTTGTTAGATCAGCCCGTTACCGCAGGTACGAGCGCGAAGAAGAGCTGTCACTCTCACAAACAACAACCATAACTAGGGTAATATGTGATGCAATTAACAAATAGCGATGAACAAAATACAATGATAAATACAGCATTTGAAATAATTTCTAGTCAGGCGAGCGAAAAAACTGGGGAGTCAGTCACCAATTAGCGAACAAACCCCTTCCTTCCTCACTATCAGCTCAATCATTCGTACGATGTTCTCTAACTACCCATTCTGAAACATTGCCTACCCATTTCCTTCCTCCCCCCTTCCCCTTCTTACCATGTCCGCACAACATTCAATCCCGACCATTTCTTACCAAGATCAGGCATGGCCTTCAGAAGCAATCATGACCAGAATCAGGATCCCGAACGAACGCTTATGTCCAATATTTGCATTTCAAGTTAAACATAATACAGTGATCGCACATGATTTTTTGAGCATCCCTGGCTGATTCTGCGCTGTGTCTGGTGAAAGAAAGCTCTGAATTTTGTGGGTGCTTGCTCGTTTGTTTTTTACCTTGCTAAAAGCCAACGTAAGAACGGACAGTCGTGAAAAAAGTTCCGATAGCGCGATTATAGGGCACGCAAGCGGCTAATCTAATTGTGAACAAATGATTTTCAATGGTGGAGTACGCGTATGTTTCAATAAATTCTTACGATACGCACCGCAACTGAAGAAGTGTGATATTCCTCGCAAACAGAAAGTTTTCTCAGTTTCAGAAATACGACGGTCACGTGGGCGGGAGTTGGGAAAGATGCAAAGGGCCTCTACGTCCAACTACACTGAAGTGTTCGGCCACAAGGTGAAAAGCATAGCGTTGGGAAGGGTTCCTAAATGATTGCAAATCACAATCTTTATTGGTCATATATTCATAATTTTCTTGCGATCAACTTGTTATTCACAGCATCAAAACTCTCAACAGGCATGAATACTTAAACCTGCGCAGCTCCAACTCCCAGACAACAAGAGGACAACCCCAGTCAGGGGATGTAATCATAATGCAGGCAAGCAGAGCCGTTGTTTCTGGTGGCTGGACAATTTGGACAAGTTTCGTTCGAGACCCAAGAAAAAAGTCGGCAGGTGGTACCGCAATTGGAACTGAAAATGAAATCGAAACTTCGGCACCACATGCGTTGGGTGCACAGATCTGCGCAGTCTTCAGGTTTCGCCATCGGAGCGATCTCGATTGGTCGCCTTGCAACGTAGTTGTAAACGTTGCTGCATTGAGACACATTTGAGCTCCTGGAAGGCACAGCACGCGCCGCTGTTTTCATCAAAATTCGGGCAATTCGATGAAATAACGTACCGCAAGGTGTTAAGCTATGAAGAATGAATATTGCTACTGAGAACAGTCCGAAACCAGGTCTACCATGTCGGGCCATTCTAGGTTGGATTGTCTCCTTATCGCTGAAGCAAATGAAAAATGGACCAAGAATAATTCTAAATATCTATTTGATTTAGATGACAAGAAATTAAGTGACAGGCCACGATTTGACTCTCCCCTTCTCCTAATTTCTGTCACAATGTCATGACTTTCTTTTCAAGTCTGCATGTACAGTAGGTGCCTCGCGGACGGGGAAAAACGCTAAGCGCTGAAGCACACTGTATCAGTAGAGACGACTCTGATGCTTGAAAAATGCTTTCACTGGCCTTGGCTCAAGAACAAAAGGGGCGGGTAATAAAGTCGACCTCGGATAATTGCAACAAGTCCCCACCCCCCCCCCCCCCGATTTTTAAGCTATAGTATGTTTTACGTGTACTTCAATCTCGGATAACTGCAACTTCGTCTAATTGAAACTCATTTTGGCGTCCCGAGCGGTTGCAATCATCCGAGGTCGACTGTAGTTAAACGGGTTTCAATGTTGATTTACAATACATCATTTACAGTGTATTTTTCTTGATCATACACTGATTCAGGTCACCAAGTTCACTTTTGCGAACTGTATCAGGTACAAAATTATCATGTCTTCTGGGGCGTGAAGAAAGAATGAGTCCCACGCAAAAACAATCACTTCAATAAAACTTTTTGAATGCAAAATGTGTGGGAATAAAAACTGGCTTTTGTCAAGGTTTTAGGTTTTGTAGATTGATTAAATCTCCTATAAAGCCCTCCAAATACCTCGTAGTAGTTGTTCCTGACCACGCAACCGCACCCTCTAACCTTCGACACGAATGCGAAACGTCAAAGAGCTACGTGTGTTCGTGAAAAGGGCAGACCTGTGGAATGAGCGGTATTTGGCAGCATGATCTAATAAATGTATGAGCGCCATTGAACAAAATTTTCTTTAGAGTCCAATATTGTTGTTTTACTTCAGTTACTATGCTGAACTGTAATTACACTCGACAAGCTGAGACGAACGAAATAATGGCAATTGCCTGTCTAGCAACTTCTATTATGCTGCACCGCCCACATGGCGAGACCAGTTGTGTCCATGGTTCACGTGTGCGTCGGCTAGTGTGAGCAGATGCCAAAGCGGTGAAGCACAAATTTTTTTCAGTTGGCATCGCCGCCCACTTGTCATATCGGCATGGACAATGGCCTCTCTTCCTAAAATCAAGAGGCACGGTAGTTGCTTGTTTAGCCCAGCCACACAGACGCGCAATGTTACAGGACAATTTTGATCCTCGAACTCAACAAAAAGTTATAGAGAAAAATGCTTTTCTAATCAATATTTTTCAATAATCAAAAAGCAGGATTGCGATGATGCCCTAGTATGCCCCAGTCTTTTGGCTCGGATCGGTTTCCAAAATTATTATTGCTCGGTTTCTCATTTGCTTTAGCGATAAGGAGACGTATCCAATCTAGAATGGCCCAATATGGTAGACCTGGTTTCTCGCTGAATGCGGTAGCAATATTCATTCTTCTCGGTTTAACGGCGTTGCGGAATGTTCTTCGATGGACTTGACCGACTTTGTATGGAAGTGCGGACCCTTGCTGTGCCTTTCAGGAGCTCAAATGTGTCTGAATGCAACAACATTGTACAACTACGTTGAAATGAGTTATCGCTGGTGGTCGTTGTTTTTTCTTAGGAAACACTGCCACCTCATGGGCTGGTAGCTGGACCTTTTGCGAACAGTCTGGTGCGACGCTGGCACATATCCGTACGTCTAGCGAATTTGCCACATGAATCTGTACGTCCAAAGTTGACACATCTTTTCTCTAGTGTACCTAGTTATGTAGGCGTAGTTATGGTACACCAACTCCAGTGGGCGTCATGTAGCGTTGGAAGAACAGGATGAGTACTTTCCCACATAGGATTTTTCCCAGCAGATTCCCACATTTTCGAGCCTTTCGACGAACCGCTGCACAGTCTGGATGAGGATTGGACAAATGCAGAATCCATGTACGCTTCGTTACAGGTAGTCATAGCGAACACTCCCCTGGCACCAAACGCAGCAGCCACTGGCGGCAGCCTGCCAACTTCAATTAGCGCGCCGACCTCAGCGGCGAACAATGTGGTCAATGTACGCCCCCTAGCAACGAGTCTTCCTCGGCCAACACGTAAGCTCCAGCCAAAAACGCTTTAGCAACAGACACTTTAAGTAGTAGAGCGATACGGCCGACATACCACCTCCAAGAAACGAGTCTTCCTCGACTAACGCGCAAGCGTCAGCTTTGGACGTTCCGCCCAAAAATTGCCAGGTAACTTAATTGTGGCATACTATCACCGAGGTACGCATGATACTTACATGGTTTTATTTTGTCATAGAACGAGCAACTGACACCAGTGACACAACGTTCACCCTTGGACGATCGCATCGAGCGTGTCCGGCAAAGCCTGGAGTAGAATCGTCACTGATGGTCAAAGGAGGAGGGAGATGGGTGAAGCAGATAAGTTGATGATAAGACCACCGTTCATGGTTGCAGTGGTTGTGATTTGGAAATTTTTGGCAGCCCAATTCACACGATTTATGAATGTTTTCTTGGGACAAAGTAAACGTATGAAACAAAGCAGCCGATGGTGTAGCAAACAAGTCATGAACATACATGAAGCAGAATTAGCACACACTTTCACTTCGGGCACCAAAGCACTGAGCACTGATGGATACCAAAGCAGGTAAAAGCTTCATCAGCGGGAAATTGCTTTAGACACGCATGCATAGCCAGCCGTCATTCGAGGTACGACCATGCAGGGCGGCACATATGAAGTCGATGAATGGCACCGCCGCTATCCCGCGCCACATGTTCATATTCATGTTTTACCACATCACCAAACGCTTATGCGCACTCGAGGGTGAAGGGACACAATTTTACACGAAATGATTCACCGGCCCGCGAGTCGAACACTCGCCCGTCACTGCGCACCTGGCGTGAGAGGCAGACGCCTAACCCACCAGGACACGAGGCGCCGCTGACCACCTCGTCATCGCTGATGTTCAGGTCTTGGGACATACACTCAAACACCCTGTTTACGTCATGGATGGGTTACTTGTGCCAATGATCATAGGGCGAGACATGATGGCTAAGATGGGCAAAGTACAATTCGATTTTGCACAAAAGATGCCTCTGATCGTGAGTGCAGCAGTAATCGATGTGTGCGGCGAAATCAGAACTAATAGACCGTCGGGAACACTGGTCAAATCAGCTACCGTACCACCTTGTACTGAAAAATTCATGTTTTTCACCTTCAATCAAATTCACACTATGGTACAAAAAGCATACTAGCTTGTATTCTTATTAGCTCAGCACCCTATACTACTAAAAAGTCAATTCGTTAAAACCAAATCCGCGAGCTTAATTCGATTGCCTGAAAAATCTATTGAAGTCATCATAGGCTAAGGAGTATGAAATCTGATGCCCTGGGGAAACAACACAAAATGACAGCTTTTTAACGTTTTCTGGCAACACTGCTTTGTTTAAGACACCTTCCCTTCAACTTGGCTAAAATGTCTTCGCACTGAGGCTGATTGATTATCCACGGTACTGTAGACATGAACACTCGCGCTAACGATGAGTTGCAACCAGCGCCGCCTCCGACATACTGGACGTGGCGCCAGAAGCACAAAAGGTTAAGCGAAACAAACGGAAACAAGGATATTATCGAGGACCAAATATAAAGTATTTATGCGATTGACCCTATTCGAAAGCCTACCTGTCTAAAGCACCAGTCGAAATTTTGCTCTAATGGCACGGGAAGCCAAGTACAAAAGTGGTCTCACAGACAAGAAGCACTCTTTTTCCAGTCCTCAATAAATTAATAAATGAGCTGAAACAGTTCTGTTTTTAAAATAACCCGGGGGCGGATTGATGTTGCCTGCGGCGACCTGATCGTTTCTGGGCAACATACTCACTAGGGCTGATTGATTATTCACGGTACTGTAGACCTGCACACTCGCGCTAACGATGAGTTGCAACCAGCGCCGCCTCCAACATACTTGTACAAGGCCTCAAACGTATAGCCAATTTTATTTTCTTTTCTGATTTCAAACATGATGACAGTTCGGTGTGCACTTGATTTCACAATTTATTTTTACAGCATTTTTATTATCAGTTTGGAGACTGAGCGTCCTTTGCAATCAGCCCATCAGATACTGATGTATTGTAAATTTTTTTTTCGGAGGCTCGCGCTGATTGAGCATTCTCCTTGGTAGTCGCAAGCGTACCCCGCCAGAATTATCAGGGGAGTGGGAGGATGGGTGAGCAAAGCGCTGGCGACTGTTTGCAACCGCAACAAAAGTGTGTAAGAGCAGCCACTTCGAATATGCTCTTACCGCTTCATCGCTTTTTTTTAAGTTATCTACCGTGCACGCATAAATTCACTGATTATTACGAAATGTAAGCCGCGGGATCTTTAGCTAAACACACCCGTTATATCTTTATCTCTTATCCACAGTAGTACGCTTTATATTGATTTTCGAAGGCCACTCTTGGCTCATCACATGGACAAAAATTTTCGCAAAGATCGGCCAGTTTTGAAAAGGAAAAAGGAAAATTCCTTCACGACAAATAAAAAATGTTTTTTTTGTAGAGTTCTTCCTCTTGGTTTCTCTAATTCAATACGTTTTTGGTTGCAGAGAAGGCCAGCATGATTCGCCATCTAATTGTGTTCATTCTTGTGAGTTGCGTTTCAGGTAAGTACATGAATGACTGATAGTGAGTTAAACATAAACTTAATGTAATGAATTAGGGGTCCCCAAAACCTAATTTCGAGAGGGCTTCTGAGAGACTCGACCCATATGAAATATACTAGTTAGGCCAGTCGATTTTTCGACCCCCTTTTTTATGCGCTCTATCGAAAGTACTCACAAAACTGATTGTCTTTACGAAAAATTTTTTTGTAAAATGCGTTTATATGGAAACAGCACATTATAGGTAAAAAGTGGTCACTTTTGGTCAAAAAATCATAACTTGCTTATTTTTGGGTCTAGAGCAATTTTAAAATACCGAAATGACCGCTACATTCTGAGGAATCCAAATCTTTTTCTAAAATTAGCCTAAGCCGCTCATAGGGTATTCAACAAAACCGTAAGTGCTCAGCCGTGATCAGTCACATAATCGATTATCGGCAAATTATTAAAACAGTCCAACCCTGTTTTTTTCACTCAAATAGTAGCCTAGGGCCACTACGTCACAAAACGGTTCGAAATGTCACCCTACGACCATAGGTTATTGTGTACATGTAGGATAACTGAACCCCACTTAGGCAATTTTATCTAATCATGATCGATGATCCTAGCTGTCGATCAGTCCCCTGATCGCTAATGCTTTTTTTCCGCGTCAAAATTCATCAATTTTTACCCGAGACATTGAAGAACGCTCAAATTCAGCAAGAGGTGCGCGGGGTACGCACTTTTTTATTTTCCGCTTATGACATAAGAGCGGTTTTGGCTGCTCTCTCTGGAAATCGCTGGTAATTTATAACTTTTCTCATTTTCCACGAAAGACAGATACTCTAGTTCAAAATTAGACCGACACATGGTGAAAAAGTAAAAAAAAGTTATATATTTTCTCGCGATTTTCGGATTTAGCAGCCAAAACCGATCTTATGTCATAAGCGGCGCGCGGGCGGGGAATTCAAAAGGTCTACTGCGGCGCCTCTTCCCGAATTTGAGTGTTCTCCAACATCCTGGGTAAAAATTGACGAATTTTGGCGCGAAAAAAAACGTTTAAAAGCTCTTCTAAAGGGCTACAAAATAGGCTATTACTGATCAGCCCACCTGATCACCAGCAAAAATTATCGATCAGTTTTTACTAAAATTGCCCAAATGGGGTTCAGTTATCCCACAGGTGCACAATAATCTGTGGTCGTGAGCTGTTTTGCGATGTATTGGCCCTAGGCTACTATTTCAGTGAAAAAGCAGGGTTGGACTGTTTTAATAATTTGCCCATAATAGATTATGTGACTGATCACGGCTAATCATGGACGGTTTTTGTTGAATATCTCGGAACGGTTATAGGTAGGCTGATTTTAAATGAAGATTCGGATTTCTCAGAATGTAGCGGTCATTTATGTTCATTAAAATTGTTCTAGGCCAAAAAATAAGCAAGTTATGATTTTTTGACCGTAAGTAACCACTTTTTACCTATAACGTGCTATATTTCCATATCTAGGCATTTAAAAAAATTTTTCTTCTGTCAAGACAATCAGTTTAGTGAGTAATTTCGATAGAGCGCATGAAAAAGGGGGGGGGGGGGGTCGAAAAATCAACTGGCCAGCTCTCGGTCGGGTTTTTAGTCGGAGGTCAATAATGACATATTTTAAGAAATGAAAAAGTTTTCAGGCCAGCACTGCGTTGACCCCACCACATTCCAACAAATGTGTTCAAGTGTGTACGGAGGACAGGTCAATGGCGGTCGTTGCTTCTTCATTCCCAAGAACTCGAGTGGCGATTACGATAAGCGTGATTGGAATAGTGCGTTCGGAGTTTGCCGAAGCAAAAATGCATCGTTCAGTCTGGCTTTTACAAATAACGAAATGGCAACTATCTCGACGTACTTGAAAGCATGAATTATTTTTGTAATTTTTTTCTAACCACTGAACATTCTGACTTGTATTTTCAGCAAGTGGTTGGCGGAATGGGGACTTGGATGGCGATGAAAAACAGCCCAGCAGCTGTTCCTGGAGGAAATGCGTTGGGACCATTCACCTATTTGCACACCGATATCACCGTCTTCGATGCGAACCTGCGCATCAACAAAACTTTTTTGCAATTGCGACTGGCCGATGACCCCGGGCCGGGTGACGGGCAGTGTCATCATCTACATAGTGGGGGATCGAGGTTCGGCGATTATCACTGCAGCGCCCCATTTTACTTTTTGTGCACGGTCTTTAGTAAGATTTTCAGCTTTGTTTCCATTTAAATTTTCAGATTTCCCAGTTGAGGCCCGATAGGATGAGACTGAGGCTTGCGATTATCGGAAGAACCATCCGCCAATCGATAAGTCTTATCGTTTTTGACGACGAAGAAAAGGATTTCAGCCACCATAAGATCCTTGCGCAACGGTTTGATTTTCCGCGTTGTCTCCTGAGATAGACCATTTTCCTTCTCGAAGGCATCATTTATCACTTAATAGACTACAATTCCGCTGTTTTTAGTAGTCGCAGGTTTGATCCTTGTGCACCCAGGACCTGACAATACGATAATGGAATATCATCGAGCCATCGAACAAGTTGAGCTGTGCGCTGCATGCTGCAAATTACTTCAATTTCGCTGAGCCCAAATTTCGTGGTTTCAGGTTTTGAGGTTTTTTGCGTGGGGGGGAAATTTCCGTAGTCTCTGTCCCACTGTCAGTTACCTGTACCATGCATGTGAATCTAACACTCGGTTGGAAATGTCTGAAGCACGCGGTGCACTTTATCCGCTGATGAGCAGATGAGATAAGACTTTGCAGCATTTGCCACTGTTGTCCTCACGTGTCTTGCCGAGGCATTTTTAAATATCCATGTGTACTCGTGGGTAAGTACGAAACATACTGTACTCCGGATAACTTTTTGTTCAGGATCGGAGGTGCCCAGAGTGGATGTACTGTATGAGAAGTGAATAGGGGCCATGGGCTTGAAGGTTTTTGATCAATGCCCACCACTAGTCGGTAAAAAAAGCTGAATACTCATATCTTTTTAAACAATGCAGCTCTTTTTAAAAAACTTCATGAAAAACATGATTGTCAGAATCTTTGCATGCCAAGTGGACATTTACAGTTGTATTGAATGGACAGGACATGTGAGTCATTGAATGTTCTTTAGACGCTGCGAAGATAAACGTTCAATATCTCACCAAATTCTGAATGAGAATTTTTGGCGGCCACTGACGACGCTAAACACACCCGCCGCGTTTATATGGTTTAAAATCTTTGGATTAAAAAAGCGATATCTTCAAAGTATTTTGCAGACTCAAAATTGATATAATCACATTAGACTAATCGATCTAGTTTGATATAAGCAAATTGATATTCCCCTCTACTTTTTCACTCTGAATATAATATGGAGCACGTGCACATCCGCGCACGAGTTAAAGCGCAGTAGTAACCCAGGCTGTTTTGCAAAAAGAAGATTCGCCAGAGCGGGAAATTGTGTACGATTTTGAAATTTCTGGAGTACAGTGAAATAGTCTGCACTTTCTGCCAGCCCGGAGGCTTTCATAAAACTTTTTAGCTGGTTTTTTGGTGTTCTTTTTATATGCTCGCATACTTTTTTCAGACATCATGCAAGACTTTAACCATATTCCGAATGTGTGCATGAATCAGGGCGTGGTCATCAGAAGCATAGCATCAGTGGCGTCTGTCAACGACTGCGCATTCCGCTGCGCCCAGGAAACGTGGTGTCGCAGCTTCAACTGGTATTTCAGTCAGAATTGCGAGCTTTTCACCTTGGATCGATCAGATGCCGCAGCCCTTGGGCTGACTGCACCTGCTGTAGGGTGCAATTATTACACCTACAAGCCCTAGCAAAAACTCTCGCCTCGGATACTTGATGACTACGTTTAAGATATTTGCGGTGTTTAAGGAATTCGACCTGACTAGAAACCAAAGCGAGGGCTCACCAGCATCACTGCACTGCGGTTGTTTGAAGCACAAGCATTTATTGTTGTGATAAATTGTGTTCGCGCCACTGTCTTCTCACTGCAAGGAACAATCTAAAAAAAAAGCAAAGCGAAAAAAACTTTTTCCATATATAGCACCCGCTTACCGCGGTCGTTTCATTCTTGTCCTGCGAAAAAGCATCTTATCTCTAGAATGTTATAGTCCCGCTGTAATCACGCAAGGCTAGTTTAGGCACTTTGGAAACAGCGTGATCAAGCTCGGATGCAGGCCACCTTGGAAATTTGATGCTGTGTCACTCGCGCACACTCGCACAGTATGACTTTGTAGCGGCATCATGTGAGGACTAGATGATATCGGAAACAAAATTGAAGTTCGCAAACCACTGCTTACAGAAATTTAAGCAGGCCATTCACGCATTTTTTCGTCTTTTACGGAAAATAACCAATTCAAATTTCAGCATTTATAAATTTTTGCCTGTGAAGCTTAGTTATCTTGCGACGGGTGAGTCTTTTGTTAATTTTTGACCATTATGGATCAAAAATATTGGGAAACCCTGGGCGAAGGTGAAAAATTGACGGATTTACTTATTCGAGGATTCTATCGCAAAAAATATCCAACTCCTGATGGCTGTACTCTCATTTTGTATTTGGTCATAAATTCTGATGGCGCCAGGTTTACTATACCAAAATCAGGATACGTACAAAGTTTTGAAAATTGTGCAAAGATTTTTTAAAAAGAACGAGAAGTCGACAATCATCCGCGAAAGCATCCAAGAAAAAGTCAGGATATCGATATTTGAGCTCCACAAGCAGAGGATCCATACAGGCGATAAATAATACAGGCCCAAGCACGCTGCCTTGAGGGACGCCACTAACCACTGGCAAGTCAGCTGAGGCGCAGTCACGAATTGTGACATGCTGGGTTTGATTCGATAAATCCACGCAAGCAACTCGACTGGAACACGATGATGATTTTGAGTGTCGGCAATAAAGATCAACGGAGAATCTGATCGAAGACTTTTGCCAAATCGAAATAAACCGCAAGGACGAACTTATAATTAGGACTATCCGACCGATCATAGATCTGTTGCGCAGTAGAAATGAGCGCAGTGTTGGTTCCTCGACGCTTCCAGAACCCATGCTGGTCAGGCGAAATCTAAATAAATTTGTGCAGCAATCTGTCCACATTTTTTTCTAATAATTTTGATAAAATCGACAGAAGCGATATCGGCCTATAATTACCGATTAACGACTTGTCCCCTGGCTTTGGTATTGGCACAACTTTTGCTGATTTCCGCATTGATGGAAAAATGCACGATTTAATCGATCTATTAAACAAAGCCGCGAGAGCAGGGCAATGTGATGGTGCGATGTTCTTCAAAATCGACACAGTGAGACCGTCTCCACCAGGTCCGCTACGTGACTCCAGTAGACGTATACAGTTCGAAAAGAATTTGCTAGACACTGATTAGTCGGATTCATCAATAGTGACCGACGGGAGTGGCTCAAAAATACCATAGTCAGTAGATTTAAAATTTCTCGCAAAGCGCTCATTGAATGCATTCAAAATATCAAATCAACCAAAGATAGGGCAGTTCATATAATCCCGTACAACTGTAGGAATCGATTGATTATGTGTTGGTAGTGTCCTGAAAGCGGCCCAGAAGTCGTTAGACGACTAATCATGTGAAAGTGTTGACAATGAAATCTCGCTTTGCTTCATAAATTTTTTTCCTACATTGGCGTTGCAAATTTTCGAATATGTACTCATCAGTAAGATTGCCATCTCGCTTCCCACGTTTATATGCCGCATTTTTCTTTTGTATGGACGGAGCAGACAGCTGTTCATCCAAGAACATCGCTTGTCCATGCGAAGCAAACGTTTGGGCACTCGCTTGTCCAGAACTGAATTTGGAGAGCTAGCCAATTGTTGGCAGGCATCATCGACTGTTGACGACGAGTTTACCAATTGCTCAAGGTCCAGGGTCGATATGTGATCATTAACTTTAGCCCAGTCCACTCGTTTGATCAGCGGAATGGTACGCCTGTCAGGCACTCGTTTCTTTAAAGCACCCGAGGGAAGAATCGATAATGCCGAGTGATCAGAAGTGGAAATGGGTGGCATCACGAGTGGCAATGAAATCTCACCCAAAAAGGTCAGATAAAAGGAGTCAGAGAAAATCCTTGTCGGGTCAGGGTTGGGTTTTGGATTTCAGGTTTCGAGTCAGGTCGGGAACACTTTCCTTACCTGATCGGACCAAGGGGCTGAATTCACAAAAAAGTGGTGTAATCGGAAAGAATTGGGTGCAGTTCGATCGAGGGTGAAGGGGCACACATAATGGCCTGAATTCGAACACGATCGCCCATAACTAGGCGCGGTGGGGGACTAACCCAATTTAGGCCACAGGCCAGGCTAGCTTGAACGCTGCTCGATGGTTATGGCCAGAAAATTTCTACTGTGTAAAAATCTAGCCATAATGGTGCAGGTGCGTGTTTTCTCGCTTTTTATTATTTCGCAACTTTGTCGCTTCCCGCGCGACTGTGATTATAAGCGGACTCGGCCATATATGGCCGTAATTCTGTCACTTAAGCAGTCGATGCACAGATGCAAAATAGGTAGGGTTGATTGCATACAAAATACGCATACTGTACGCAAAGTTTGTGCATCGCATTGAAATTTGGATGCGTATACAGTATGCGTACACCAGGCGGAATGTGTACGCATATACGAATTGGCAAACTTGCTTGTACGGAATATATACAATGCGTTCGTTAATTAGCCGCTTGAGCCAAGTTGGAAATTAAAAGAAATCTCTTACCACAAGGCAAATTAGCAGGTGGAAGAATTCGAACTTGTAATTTATACATCTTTTCCTTACTGGTGGCCACAAATCCAATATTTGACTAGCGTTTTAGTTCGGCAGCTGTTGCCTCTAAATTCGGCAAAAAATTTAAAAAACATTAGCCAAAGAATCTTTCTTGCAAGTCAATATTTGTCTGACTTTGTCAAAGTGTCATCTTCTCACAATTTTTAAAACTTTGTACGTATCCTGATTTTGGTATAGTAAACCTGGCGCCATCAGAATTTATGACCAAATGCAAAATAGAGAGTACAGCCATCAGGAGTTAGATACTTGCTGCGACAGAATCTCAAATCAGTGAATCCGTCAATTTTCAACTTACAGTATGCCCACGGTCTCCCAATATTTTTGATCCATAATGGTCAAAAATTAACAAAAGACTTACACGTGGTAGGATAACCCACGAAGCTTTAGGGATCGCTTTGAGGCTGGAACCCTAAACCAGCCACCCCGGAGGGCTCAGCTTTAGTGACGCTGCTCAGTGCAAATGTACCACGCCCACCTGGATTCGATCCCGCAAACTTCCGCTTGCGATCCTGATGTCGTACCACTGAGCTATCAGGGCCACGAATAGAGAAAAACTAGCAGCTCACTCAAACTTGGTCGAGTGTAAAGTGCAGCCCCTCCTTGCCCGAAGGAAGATCATCCCCCTTGCTCTCACTGCACGCTGCTTCACACGCTGACCAAGGCTGCGTGTTATCGCACGTGTGGCCTGACCAACCGAAATAACCAACTAGGCCGAAAGTTGGATTTCCAGTGTTGAAAGAGTATTGGCGGAGGAACGCTGGATTGCTGTCACGAGCTTCACGGATTTTGTTTGACCAATCGGTATTGTAAATTAAGTCACAACCCGCTTATTATCGTCCGACCCTAATCTCCAGTTACCTGCTATGAGCTTGGAAAACGAGTCTATTTCGCCGATATTTCGAGGAAATTAGCCGAGTTGTGTTCTAATACTTGCTAGAATCGCAATGTTCTTCATGGATGCTGAGATCAGCCAGTAGCTCTATGCACGACTGGTCGCTCGTTTCGAATTTCGTTTTCTTATTGTAAGTTTTTTAGGTTGATTCCACTCGGCGAGGTTTCTTCATGCGAAACACGATTTTGGAATCGCTCGACATGGAAATTCACGATCCAAGGCCAGCAATATTTTCAGTCCAGGACTGTCTTTCATGCTGTTCGGAACGGTTATCTGTATTTGCAGACAAGGTCACGTAATTAGTTACAGTATGGGATTGGATATTTTAGATGCACTGACTACAGGAAATTCTGACAGAAGCTGGCTTCCAGCACTACACAGTATGACTTTGTAGCGGTATCATGTGAGGACTGATGATATTCAAAACGAAATTGAAGTCCGCACAGAACTGCTCACAGAAGTTTAAGCAGGCCACTCACACATTTTTACGTCTTTTACGAGGAAATAA
>JASANH010000399.1:0-65443 GCA_030248295.1 Mesodorylaimus sp. YZB2_4
GGTTGGAATGCGCCTTGGGTAGGAAAGATCAGGGTGGCGTGAGAAGATCATTGTTTGGACTAGGTTGAAATAGCATGCCAGTCTGGTGTACTTGATGGTGCGAACTTATGAGTTTTTTGGGTAATGTTCGAGTAAAGCTCTGATCCGAACGGTTGGCCTCCTGAGTTCTCTGATTACAGGTTTAAAACGATTCAGAATTTTTAGATTAAACATTTGGCAGGTCTTGATTCGAATAATTTTCGAGTCTAATTAAGGCGGTCTCGATCCAAAAGATAGCTTACTGCTTCGTGGTGTAGTGGCCGCTATTTTTTTTAATCCCTGATGCTTCTGGAAGGCGCATCCGTTTTGCGGTGTTTTCAAATAAACGCTTACATAATTGCTACAAAAAGCTGACATATATCTCTATCTTGGTTACAAAAAAAGATATATCATAGATATCATGAAACATACAAATAAAGATATGATTCTCCTATCGATCTAAAAAAATATTGGGTATCGATAAGATATAAATTTGAATATACAGATTCATATCAGCACTCAACGTAATCCTAATTGGGGGTCGCTTATCGTATCCTACTATAGCTTCTATGCACTGATAACAAATTTTATTTCTCAGGATATCCCTGATTTTCTTCTCCTTATCTATCCTTTTCGAATCGACGCAACCCCTGCGGCTGCAGTTGTATGAGAAGATTTGGTGGCCCTTTTTCAAATCTGTTATCAATAACTAAACTGTTTCAATCCAAATTTTCAAAAACTTTCTGTTCTAAATCTCAGCAATCTTTACTTTTCAGTTCTCGTCGAATTGCTTCCACTTCACGCCGCCATTGCCACCGAACACAAATGGAATGTTATCCACAACGAAATCGATCGTTCTTCCAGCGAATTTCGTGAAAATGAGGAATCGATGAGAAAAGTAGTGGAAGATCTTCGTTCAAAAGCGGGAAAAAATCAGTTTAGGCGGGGGATGAGAAATCAATCAAACGTCACACATCGAAGGGCAAACTTTTGGCTCGGAAACGTATTTCTCGTCTTTTGGATGCTGGTTCACCATTTTCGGAATTATCTCAATTAGCCGCTTATCGACTTTATGACAAAGAAGAGGTGCCCGCTGGTGGGATTATTTCTGGTATTGGTCGAGTCTATGGGCGTGGAATGCATGATCGTGGCCAACGATGCCACTGTCAAAGGTGGATCCTATTATCCGATCACGGTCAAGAAACGTGTGCGAGCGCAGGAGATTGCCATGGAAAATAATTTGCCCTGTATTTACTTGGTGGATTCCGGTGGGGCCGATTTACCTCGCCAAGCCGATGTGTTCCCGATCGAGATCATTTTGGGCGAATATTTTACAATCAGGCGCGAATGTCGAGTCGTGGCGTGCAGATAGCCGTGGTATTGGGCAGTTGTACGGCTGGCGGTGCTTACGTGCCAGCCATGGCCGATGTGGCCATTATTGTGCAACGACAAGGCACAGTGTTCTTGGGTGGACCACCTTTGGTCAAAGCTGCCACTGGCGAAGAGATATCGGCTGAAGAATTAGGCGGGGCGCAATTGCATTGTTCCAAATCGGGAGTCACTGATTATTACGCGTTGGATGATGAACACGCGTTGTTCATGGCGAGAAGAGCTGTAGAAAATTTGAATAAAAAGAAGGCCAATACGTTTCCAGAAATGGAAATTTTAGAACCGAAATATCCAGCGACAGATCTTTATGGAATTGTTGGAACGAATTTAAAAAAAGCATTTGATATTCGGCAAGTCATTGCGAGAATTGTTGATGGAAGTGAATTCGATGAGTTCAAGGCCAAATATGGCGAAACTTTGGTGACTGGATTTGGAAAAATTTATGGATATCCTATAGGAATCATTGGGAATAATGGAGTTCTATTTTCGGAATCGGCTTTGAAAGGCACTCATTTTATTCAGTTATGTTGTCAACGTGGAATTCCATTAGTATTTCTTCAAAATATTACCGGATTTATGGTCGGAAAAGATGCCGAAGCGGGTGGAATTGCAAAGAATGGTGCGAAAATGGTAACGGCGGTTGCATGTGCCAAAGTACCCAAATTCACTGTCATTATCGGCGGATCATACGGAGCAGGCAATTATGGCATGTGCGGACGAGCGTACAGTCCGCGATTCCTGTACATGTGGCCCAATGCACGCGTATCGGTGATGGGAGGAGAACAAGCTGCCACAGTGCTGGCCACCATTCAAAAAGATCAAAGGAAGCGAGAAGGGGGAAAGCCGTGGACGGATGAGGATGAACGAGCTTTGAAAGAACCCATTTTGAAAAGTTTCGAAAAGGAAGGCCATCCTTATTATTCGAGTGCACGATTGTGGGATGATGGAGTGATCGATCCAGTTGATACAAGGAGAGTGTTGGGCTTGAGTTTGAGCGCTGCTTTGAATGCACCCTTGGAGAAGACTGATTTCGGGGTGTTTAGAATGTAGACCCCAGTGGAGATCGACTGAAGACTGAGATTGGGGTTGGTTGACAAGGCAGTATTTGTGTCATAGAGAGCAAATTATGTTGTGCGCGCGATAGATTAGGCCTATTAACTGTCTGTTATAATCCGTTGAATATCATATCGTGATAGGTTGTCAAGAGTCTTTGTCAGTCATTAGCTCGAAGCCGTTTAGTCTACTTTCAGCCGCTGTTGGAGCTTAATTGGGTTTGCGCTACACTGATAATCGCTATAAAGAGTTTCAGCGCTCGTCTGTTTGGCTCAAGCGATTGGCGCACAGCGAGACTGGGAATTTGGGCTCTACTGCGAGGACGCTGACTGAAGAACTCACCAATTTCTCAGGTAAGATTTTAGTTTCATGACCGAAAAATTAATTTTTGCGCAGTATGGACGCTCTGTTTATGTAAAATGGATTCGATTTACATTACGTTTGTAATCTGAATCTCAATTTTACCTGATTCTGAAACTACCAAAAAACCTTCTCTTGGCGCTGCATTGTACCTGTTGTCTTTTTCCAGCAAACGTGCTGTTCTTTACTAAAAATAAAACCACGTGGCCAGGTTTCCACTCATGGCCCCATGTTGCCACTCTTCTGTCTTTCGCGTCGTTCGCTAAATCCATATCCAAATGAGGTAAAAGGAAAAATCGAACAATGGTTTTTTTCTTTTTGACAGGGCGGCCTATGGTGGATGAGAGAAAATCCGGAAGCCGCTTGTCGTGAAAGCGCTTCGTGCAGTAGCATATCGAGCAGTGATAGTTATGTGCTCGTATCGTGGCCAGACGAAGACGATACGAAGGCTGACAAGACTGACCAGTTGGGTGTTTCCGTCACAGCATCGTCTTCCAGGCACAACAAGAGAATGAGTGCTCATCCACTTCTCGAGTCCGGCCGCTATGTCGCTGGATCGGCTGCCAATGTGGTCAGTGGAGCTGGCAGGAGGCGAACGAATATTTGTAGGGTAAGGGATATTTGCTGATGGGCATTCCCGCTTGCCTTATCTGAAGGACGTGGCCTGCAAGCAGCTGACATGGGTTCTGTTGGTGTGGGACCATTTTCGTAGTCAGTTGAGACATGCCACAAATCGTGGGCATCCCAAGTCCTATCTTACCTCATAGTGCCCGTTATAGTTGGGACTTGTCCCAGACCACTGAAAGTGGCCTCTGCAAGTCTGTGGGGAATCTTAGGTGCGATACTTTGCATACAAAAATAATATACAGTACATGTAAATACACACCTATATCAGCAGTACAACATATTACACTGTATATGTGCATATATGCACATATACACAAATGTAGCTAGTCTTTCGCCGACGATGTATTTATACCACACCACGTATTTATGCTGACGTGTATTGTATTCTGTATGTATGCCTCAAATGCCACTCTGTCCATCGACGTGATTAGAACATACCTCGCCTTTGATATGCCTTGCCTTTTGGAAACATTTTGCTGTTCTCCGAAAACTGCAGCAAAACTTTTCGAGATCACAGTTATCAAAGGCGATCATATGACTCATGATCAGTGTACCTGTATATGGTCTGCTTGCATATACACATCAACGGTATATCTAAAACACTGCACGTATGGGCATATAGAATGTTCTTGCAGGGATCTGATACAGCAGCTAGATACAAGTTTTGCACTGGTTCGGTGGTTCCCAGTAGGCCTGTTTATGTGCATATGTAAACATATTCGTTCGTGCACCATGCACTCGCTGACAAAGACCACATACACCATTTCCGAGCAAATTAAGCAGCCGTGCCAAATCAGTCCAATCAAGGACGTACTAATGTTTTTCAGAGTTGGAAATCTTTATCCCGCTTTCAACGTAGCTTACTCTCGGGAGTCGGCATCTTATTCGTCTGCTCCAGTGTATTCATTTTTCTCCACTTATTATTTCGCTGCTCGACTTCGCCCTGCTGGCAGTGCGGCCGAAGCTCATGTTCAGAAGTATCTGGTAAACCAAGTAGTTATTCGTGATTTTTAAAATAGGCGGGGATTTTTTACCTGAAGGCTTCATTATGACACGGTAGTGATCATCTAAAATTTCATCCTGCTCTGAAATTTTGGAAAAGCCTGCTGAGACTTTGATCTTTAGCGACAAAAGATTTCTGAAACGTCAAAAAAATTCAAATGTTTTTTAGGGTGACGACAAGCAAGCCGCTCCTTCTCGAATCACTGACATCGGGCGATTCGGTCTCAATGATACTCTCAAGGCAGCCTACAAGCCGGGTAATCAGCTGGCGTATTTTAAAGGTATGCAAATATTTTATGATTTTTACACAGGATTTAATTTTTTTCAAATTCTCGTTCAGGTCCACAAAATGAACGCCAAAAAACTATAGTAAAGGCTTTCAAACACGCTTGGGAAGGTTACAAAAAACACGCCTGGGGTCACGATCATTTGAAACCTCTTTCACGGGGGCATCACGAGTGGTTCAAATTGGGGTTAACAATTGTGGATAGCTTGGATACAATGTTGATTATGGGAATGAAAACAGGTGAGTCAGACTATGCGTACTTATATAAAACTATATTTTACGCAATAGCCAACAAGGAAGGGGGCCGTTGGTTTTCTTTTCAAATTCGCGCAGTTTTAATTTCCCTTTTTCCATTCGTTTAGGTTATAAGAGGGGGCTTTTTCCTCCCCCCCTCCCCACCATAGCTGGATTGCGTAAAATATAGTTTCAGATAAGGGTTTGCGAAGGGTTACTTTTACATCGGTGAGTGCCTAACCTCCCAAAATGTCTGAAAATCGCGTATAATCCTACTTGAATAAAATACATGCAGTTTGCTTTTAGAATTCTCTGAAGCCAAAGAGTGGGTCGCCAATAATCTAACATTGGATGTCAACAAAGACGTGAATCTGTTCGAAACCACCATACGGGTGTTGGGCGGTTTGCTTAGCGCTTATCACTTGAGTGGCGAACGAATGTTCTTGGAAAAGGCGGTAAGGACTTTTATTGAAGTTTTTGCGTTTCTTGTTGCAAAAAGGAATGCTTTTTAGAGAATTCTTGGTGATCGTTTAACTGGGGCTTTTTCGAGTGCGTCGAAAGTTCCGTTCAGCGATGTGAATCTGCTAACTCGCAAGGCCAAGTCGCCGTCGTGGGGTGCTGATAGTTCATTGTCTGAAGTGAGCAGTATTCAATTGGAATTTCGCGATTTGAGCCGTCAAACTGGAAATCCATTGTACGAGGTGAGTGCGAAGTTTTGCAGGGTAGCTTGGCACCTGAGGAAGTGTTTTTAGCTTTTCCTACATCTTGCATGGAGGGATCCATGAGGGTTAGGATTGGGCTTGCAAAGGTCTATGATGCTGCTACTACATCCTTTAACCACAATACCAGCGTCTGAAACATGCTGGGAAACCATAAACTGAATCCTCTGAGATTTGATAAAAATTTTTGCGAAGAGACTTAAAAACCTGCTTTCTTTTTGAAAAAACAGGTGGCATCACAAAAATTCTCTGAAAATCTTGATCCTCTAATCGTAAAGCCAGAAATCGCCATGAGATCTTGGCAGCTCCTGACTTCGATGAATGTTTTTGATACTGCTAGGTGTGTAGGTCGACCAGGGTCTCACGCATTTGCGACAGTGAGTGTGTCTTGGAACCAGGCTTATGGTGCCAGCGCTGTAGGTCTGAGCAGTTCGTAAGTGCTGGGCGATCCGTCCTTGTTAGCCTCTATGTACCCATGGCATAATATGACTTATCGATTCTCCTTTAGCCGCGAACCCGCCATTATTCAGTGCATCATGAAATATCCTAGAGCCGTGGGGTTGAGGATGTCCTTTGTGGCACTACATGGGGATGTGCTCACTGGGCTTGTGCATTCTCGCTAATAGCCATGCACCTAATTCAACCCTTGACATGCTCTTCTCTGATCTTTTTCAGCAATTCGCATTCAATGTCTCGCAGCATATTCATCGAATTGGTTGCGAGAAGTTCGAGGGGCTGTGTCCCATGTTCATCAGTCCCAAGACCGGTCGTTGGCAAGGTGGTGACGCGATCACCATGGGCGCTAGAGCTGATAGCTACTACGAGTACTTGTTCAAGCAGTGGCTCCAAACTGGCAAGACTATCGAGTGGTAAGTCGGCTGTTCGTGGACTAAGGGTTGAGCCCGCTCAACCAAGATATTTCGTGTAGGTTACGCGACGATTACCTGAAAGCCATGCAAGCCATGGTCAGACACTTGGTGCGTCAGTCAGAACCCAACAAGCTAACGTTCGTTGGTGAAATATTGGCTGACGGGTCGTATAGTCCTAAAATGGTAAGGTTTTTTGGTACATTTGTGCTGCATAGTTGCATGTTTTGTCGCGGAATTGGACAAAACTTGCAACTCTTCCCATCGTCATAATGTCACTGTTCAGGTTCTGTATTGAAACTGAAACAGTGAAAATGTGACGAGCAATACTGTACTGTAGGAAACTAAGAATCCACTTGAGACCAAGCTGATGGCTGTCTGTGTGTCTCTGCTTCTAGTCTAATCGTATCTATGTGTGTGATGCACAGACAGAAGATCATAATTACTGAAATATCCAGTGCCAGGCCAACTCATGACTTATGACTTTACTTTCAATGAAGCAGTTACACTGCACTCAGGCATTGAAAGACATGGAAGAGAGCAGAACATGAAAAACTGAAAAACTACCATAATGAGTATTGGTCAAGGAAGAGACAAACCAGGAAAAAAATACAATCATGTTTTTGATTGACGATAAAAAGATCCCAAGTTTGCTCTCTGCTATGCCTACTGGTAACTTCTTCCTTAAGGAGATTGCAGAAAAGTCAAACGACTGCGTGAAAGCGTCTGTATGATGAGCAGGAACCACGAGATGGCGAGGCTGGGCTAATCTCTGGCTGTGACCAATGCCAGTATTAGTTGATTCTGAACTAATAAGTCAATAAGAAACAAAATTAACAGGTGCTGGCAGCTAGCAAAGGAAGGTCGATTGAGTTCGTGTGAGTCTAGCACCGCCCTTGCATCTTGAGTCCAATACTGCATCATCCTAAGCACAAGATCAACAGCTTGAAATGAATAAATGGTTCAGCCGCACTATTCTATTTTTCTAGTAGCACTCATCGTGAGCTTTGTGTTTACTCGTCGGGAAATTATAAACAATACAGCTCACAAAAGGAGCTAGGATTAGTCCCTGGTTCAGGGATTAGACTGAAAATTGGGTTATAGCAACCAAAATAAAACCTTGCAAAAATCCCTGAAAAAGTGGAGCTGATCCGATGAAGACTTTTATTGCAGTGCGGGGCAAAAAATTTGTAGCGATCTGGTGAAGCAATGTCTGGATTTTGGGCCCGATTTCCAGCACACGGGATAGATATCCGAATATTCGGGATAGATATTTGGGATAGCACACGGGATAGATATCCGAATATCCGAATCCGAACATTTGCCAGTCGATCCCTGGCAAACGTGTATTTGTCAGCTCGAGCTCGCTGAAGTCATATAATTTCAGGATCACTTGGTATGCTACGTCGCTGGCACGCTGGCCTTGGGTGCTGTCAATGGAATGCCTCAAGAGCATTTGGATTTGGCCAAGCAGATCACGCATACTTGCCACGAAATGTATCGTAATCCATCGGGACTGGGCCCAGAGATAGCCCACTTCAACATGTTGCCAGGTGTGGCTAATCAAGAGGATATTATAGTCAAGGTAAGCAGGTCAGGGTGAAATCAGGTACTGCACTTGTGAGCTATCGACAGGTTCATGGAAATATGGGGACTGTGGAGAGTAGTAGCCCCCGCGCCTGATATGACTGAAATCTTCACTTCCCTCAGCCATTATGATATCTCCATGATGTTTGGGTTGAAATGCTTTTTCAACAATTTCCCGCCACTTCTAAATATTAATAGTTCAATGGATCATTTCTCGCTGCCTTTCACAAAATATTCTAACAGCATGTGTGGACGATAATCACTCGTTTTCTCTACCTATCATCAGGTTGTGGCAAACATGATTTTGCATGAGGCCCTAGGCGGGGTACAGGGGTGCCCATACATGGTCTGTATCCTATACGTCACCCATTTTCAGCCCTTGGACGCACATTGTCTCCTGCGGCCAGAAACCATCGAGGCCTATTTCTACCTGTATCGATTAACTGGTGACAAGCGATACCAGGACTGGGGATGGGAGGCATTCGTGGCCATCGAGAAACACGCTCGCATTGTGACTGGCGGATACGCGTCTGTGAACAACGTGAAGAAGGTGCCAGTCACGCATAGGGATATGATGGAAAGCTTTTTCTTAGCTGAAACTTTGAAATATTTATATTTATTAATGGCCGATGATCAGAAAAATTTGTTACCATTAAACGAATTTGTATTTAATACTGAGGCCCATCCTTTGCCCGTTTTAGAGCGATGATGTGTGACATTAACCCGAGAGCTAGATACTGATCTGGGTATGGCAGTAGATTTTTATATGTTGAATGTGGTATGTTGCCAAATGTAGTAAATATTGCGAACCCATCTGATTAGGATTGGTTGACTGGCGCAAGGGTCACATGTTTGACTGATAGCGCAGAATGTCTATATTGTGGATTGTCGATTATTATAAGCCGTTGACATGCAGCAGCAGCTGATCACCTGATCGATAATGACATAAGAAAATCGATTTCTGAAATACTATGATCGATTATCGATTCTGCTGATTACAAAACTGGTTGTCTGTTTGATCTTATGCAAATTTTTAATCAGAAAACATGGTCTGTGTCAGAACACTAAAACTCACGATCAATACTCAGAGACTGAGCGAACAATCAGACGAATCAGATTCACGAACGACCAAGAATCGCCTGGTGTCTAGACTAGAAAATCCCAACAGCTAAGTGGTATGAATTCATAGAATTCGAGTCAGCTCTACTATTTATTGGCTTCATCCCGCTTTTCTTTCTTTGCTCGTCTCGCTGTCCACCAGAAATACAATCCAGGTGTCCACGGCCTGAGTGCAATCACAAGTCGAGGACCAAAAGTGGCCAGAATCGTTTCCTTGTGACATTTCTTAATGCTGGTCATAATTTGTATTGCTGCTTCATCCGGAGTCAGTCCGCCTTTGGTGGTGTCGTCCACCTTGCCATATCGTGACCCGTCGCCGCTGACGGCATTAAGAGATAAGTTGGTGGCCATATAGCCAGGGGACACCATGAGCACACGAATGTGACATCGATTCTTGGCGGGCAGGGCTGCAAGCTCTGCACGAAGGCAGTCGAAGTAGGCTTGAAAAGCGTGCTTGCTAGCAGCGTAGGCGCTCCGATAAGGGATGCTGAAACGACCTTGTACACTGCCGATACATACGATACACGGGCCTTGATAACCTGGTGGTTGGGAGGCTGAAATTCATAGATGATTAGAGAGTGTAATGGGTTGAGGCCTCCTGACCAGACCTGATGGCATGGTCATGACATGATATGAGATGGGCGTGAACCTTATGTGCTCTGTGACAGGAGATCTCACACCATACCAGGTGTGACGGCATCACATCAAAGATGAACTAAAAACCCCAGCAGGCAGTACACTAGAAGTGCTTGTGTTACGGAATACCTGCAGTTGGCATTCTGCGCTAAAGTCAATAATTGGTTGGACTTGCTCCAACGCATGTCAACAAGTCCTGCCTGCGAATGTGGCTTACATGGTTCCCAGCACCTGGCAAGACCAGAATGTAAGGGGGGTTTTCGAAAGTTTTGAGGTGTTTACGCTGACAAATGACTTTGCTATACTTTGCAAACTGACGCATTCAGTATATTTTCTCACTGGCAACCATACCCTCATCTCCAACCATTCCATCATTATGCTAAAGAAAATAAACGCGAGCGCCTGATCGCATCAAACTAACGATCAGCAGGGATAGGCCGGGATCACTTTTTTGGGGATCAGGATTTTTTGCACTTTTCTGTTTTGCCTAGCCTATTTTCCTCACTAAAGTACATGTTTTAGTCATCCAGGTTGCTAGGCTTTTTCTGAGGCCGATTTTCAATCATGGTATTTAAGCTGAACTTGATGACCTCGTTTGCAGTTTTGATATACGTCCAGCGAGGTCAGCCTAGGCTTAAGCAAAATCAGTGTCACTATCGTTGTAGATTTGAGCTGATGTTTATGTTGCCTATTCATCGCTACTGCTGCCAGCCTCTAAACTTATCATCTCATCGAACGATAATGAGCCAATATCTTCTGTTTCCTTTAGCGGGGTATGATATAATAAACCAGAGTGTGGGTACCTAACGTGTGTATGCACATACCTATATAGTCAGCCTCCGATAATTGCAACCATTCCAGACACCAAAAAGAGTTGCAATTAGACGAAATTGCAATTATCCGAGATGCTGCAATCATCCTAAGTTCAGAAACATTTTTTGAAAAAAGTTGCAGTTACGCGAAGTTTTTGCATAGCAGAAATTTTTATTGACGCCGTTAGAAATTTTTGTGAAAAATAACATTGAAACATATAATCCCCAATTTCATCGGCTGATTGTAATAGAACAAATGAAGATTCTCGCCCAGCGCACCTACTGCAGAATATAGCAGCAGTGCTGCTTTGACAATGGAATTACAAAGTTCTTTCCAATCGCTTTCGATTTCAAAGACAGCGTTTTGCCATAAAAAGGATATTAAGGAACTATTGGACTCCTGGCTGGTTTTTTTCATTTGCAATGATACTATCTGCTTTCTAGTGTCGAGCCATCAGTACCTCGAGCTGGTCAGCTATCCAGCAATCACACTTATTGATTTTTGATTAAATTCCAGAAACTTCTTGTAATTTGAGTAGGTTTTGAGGATTTTGAAGAGCACCTTAAAATTTGATGAGTTTTCTGAGGTTTTCGATGGTGCTGGGAACCATGGGCTAAAGCATTAAGTTAACAGGTTTCTGCCTCACCTGTAGAGGGTGAACCGACCAGCCAATGAAGACAGCCAGTACACTGCCCCATGCATAAGACTCTGGCAACCCAGCACGCGCATAAGTTTCCCACAGGCCAAACACACATTCATATACACATGGCGTGGGTGTCTGAGTCAGTGCACTAATGTTGACATGCGTAAGAGCAAGTCAAGCCAGACCCAGAATGCCAACTGCAGACATTTCACAACACAAGCACTTCTAGTGGTCCCACTCCTTTTTCACAGACTATTGACTATTGAAATCCATCTGCTGCCGTTACAACAACATAGAACAACCCCTTCGGTAAAATATTTGGTCTGGCTATGTCATGGCCATGCTCAAGTCGAGAGACCAAGGAATAAGGCATGGTGAGGACGGCCAGAGATTTTAGTGTTGTGATTGTTGCCTGGGGGGTGAACCGAAACTCGAGAGAGGGGCCTCCCTGAACCAGATCCAGTATCCATGCCTATCACACGTGCAATCTATACCTGCAGCGCTTTGCATAGCTGGAACCAACAAACGTGTCAACTCGACATGACCAAAATAATTGACCTCCATCAACTGTCTGTGCACACTCATTGATGTCTCCGCGCACGATCCCCGCATGCTCATGCCCGCATTGTTGACCAGCACATCCAACTGACCATCGGTCATCTTGAGAATATCAGTCACCGCCTCCGCTATCGTTGCATTATCAGCCAAATCCAAATAATGCAACGATGGCTCTAATAATTTTCGAGAAACCCATCGATTCGGCTCAACTCGTTTCAAATTTTCCACATCGATATTATTCAATTCATTGCAAAGTTCCTGCAATTTTGATAAACTACGAGCAGCTACGATAACTTTTGCACCAGCTAAATAGAATTCCCTGGCCAGTGCCCGGCCGAGACCACTGCTAGCCCCCGTGATCAAGACACGTTTCCCACGAAGATCGCATCGAATCATGCGACGACGTCGACGACGACGGTCAATACACCAAATACAGAATTCTGCAACTGCACTGAAGGCTACAACACTCAACACTGACTGACCAGCGAAGATGAAGAATTCAGAGGTTAGATCATACGACATGGTTAATACAATGCTGACTGAGACAGGGTTAGGCACGATGGGACTGGGAAATAGAAAGGACCATGAACTTTCGAGTTTGATCTGAGAAAGGTGTGGTGCAGAAACCAATGTTTCCTTTCGTAGCAGACAACTGCACCAGGATACGCTGACACGTATTTCTCACTCGTTTAAAACGCATTATATTGTTATTTAGCATGAATTTGCGGTAATTTAATTTTTTTGAATAGCTCCGCTGATTAGCTCTCACACACCTGTCCAAACACTCACACACACTCTCACACAGAGATAACCAGATAATCATGACACACCTACTTAAACGAAGAATGCACCGCAAAGGTATTATGCCGATGCGAAACTTTTAACGATCAGCGCAAAGCAAAAGTTCTTACTTGATTTTAAACCTCCAATCTCGAATACACAAACCGAGCTGCAGGAAAGTTCTATCAGCAGGTGATAAATACGCGTGGATTAACGCATTGCGCTTTCAAGATATATCCACCGAAATTCGGTAAGACTTTTTTGTTGTTGATCTTTGGAAAAATTAATAACACTTCACTCGTGGATCTTGCTCGTTCGGAGACTCAAAAATCTGCGCATGATGTCACCTTTTTAATGACATATATCTGAAACTATATTTTATCGTGTCCTTCATAAATTATGCTAAATTTTCCTTTGTGCGTTGCGCATTTCCCTCCCATCGTTTCTCCTTCGCCTCTCGTTTCCGCTACTGATCGTGAGTATGGGCAGAAGGGAGAATACGAGCTTGTGAAAGGGAAAAATACTGAATTATTCATATTAAAATTGGGGTTTCTTTGTGACCTAAATCTATTATAATCCACTCTATATCATGCCCGGTCGGTATGAGATCGTTGATGAACCGGTGGAAGCGTTGGAAGTAGTGGACGATGAGGTCTATCATCCCGATTTGACTGTGAGAGACACACCGGCAACCTCCTTCCGCAGTCTCGAACCAATAGTCGCTGGTCCAATCACGTTGAAAACCATTTTTTATGATCCACGATGGAGTACTAACAAACGGCGATGCTGCCTTTGTAAGTGCCCTCATCACAGTCTGTGAATAACTTGACTAGAAAACATTTTCTCGACCCCCTTTTCCTTAAAACTGCTATGAGTTTTTTGAAATTTTATATTTTGGGGAATTACTTTTTAAAGCATAGAGATCACCCTTATAAAATTTATTGCGTGGTGAAAAATGTGTTTGAACATCAGTATTTTGAAACCCCCATAAACTAAAGCTGTATATCAAATCTCTTTGAAAAGAGCTCAAAAAAGATTGTGCATCTTATTAGATGAAAATTGATTTTTGCGCTCCGGCGACGAACTTCTTTCCAAGAAACTCTCACGATTGCTGGGAACTTTTTGTTTTTCGTAAAGCATATAATTTTCAGTAAGAATGTTTCAGGTTTTGTGTCAGTGGCATCGTTGATATGCTTCTGTTTGATGATATCCCTGTTCGTGGGCTTGGGACAAGTCATCTCGTACATCAACGAGAGCGAACGATTGAGGCAAACTGGTGAGCAGTTATCCTTTTATGATAAAAGGCACGCAAGTTTTTTTAATGCGCAATTTTCATATTCAGGTCTCTATATGGTCCCTGATTTGGATCAATCAGACGTAGTTCTGTTTTTATATAATTCGGATACAAAGTTTGCTCCATTACATAACAAATACATCGAAGAAATTGATGCATATTTGAAAAGTAAGTCATACGTTTATTGACAATATGCTGCCTCATTTTTCATTAATGCAGAAATGAACAAACAGGCTTTGACGAACCTTTTGTTTATTGACTGTAGCCAAGCAACGGCTGGCCAGTGAATCGAGCTAGCCATAATGTCTTGCTGATGGGGCAATCAAGAGCCCGCTTTCCTGTCGCTCGGGAGATGATGAGTCAGACTCGCTATTACCTTTTAAAAAGCATTTAAACCTTTTCCTAAAGCAAAAAAGACTTTTTTCGTCACAGCGTATGATTTGAAAAATTTGAAGGCCTTTCCATCTGGTTTGAAAAATTTCTTAAAAAAAACAGCGGACATCTTCATTACATTGCAAAGTGAAAGCTTGGAAACTGCAGGAAAAATTGCGGACATGTTTTTCGAAACACAAACTTTTTGTTGCGATAGCAAGAAAAATGAAATATTATAAAAAAGTATCGCACTTTCCGGAAGCATGCATTTTTTCAGAATACAAGGAGCAAGGACCAGAGTATCAGAATTGCAGTGCTAATCAACGGGCTGATGCTGGAAAAGCGTGTCGATTCGATTTGAATTGGCTCGGTACCAATTGTACCAAGGAGAATAATTACGGTTACAGTGATGGAAACCCTTGCATATTATTCGCTTTTAGAAATGTAAGCTATAGAATTTCTGGTTTATCAAAAAGAAAAAATATTCGAATTTTAGGTAAAAAATTGGACACCTAATGTGACAGAGGCGTTTTTGAAAACTTTGACGAGTCAATCACCGTTAATGATGCCAACTAAAAAAATACAGCAACAATTGGATCAGTATCACTTGCCACTAATTTGCAGCCCGCAGGTTTGTGTGATTTCTGGTTTAGCATATTGTAGCCACCCAAGGTTAGCGGCTACAATATGCCTGCCATCGAATCTGACTTGCATAAACATAGCATTGATTTCTAGTTGTCGACTGGTTTAAGAGTGCCAGATGACGAAATCCAATTCAAATATTATCCTGAACCCGGTTTTAACTTGACGTTTTTGAATTCAAATGGTGCAATCAATGAAAAACAGCTGCCACCATTAGTAAGTTAATGTTTTCGATGACTTACTTTTTAGGAATGCTCTTTTTTAAGGTTTTTGTGCAATTCGTACGCCCGCCGTATAAAACACATCCACAACTCAATGTCAAATGCCAAATAGCAGCTGCAAACATAGACGAGTTTAAAGGCATAAAAATTAAAGATTTTGAGTTCGACGATGCCGATGATATTCAAGGTACAGCTTTAGATAGGCCTTGAGTCTTTCTTCTCCATTTTTATTCTTGCATTTTATTGGCATTGAGATTATAACGCAGCTGTATATTTTATACTCATATATATATATGGAATGAGATAAATAATTTCGGTAGTAAGATTATGTTCCATGGCCTGTTCTGACTCAGGACTGACCAGATATGTGCGTGCGTGTGATACCCTACTCTATACCCGTGTGTACATATGGTTTTTGGCATGCGGTTACATTTATGTTATTGAATACTCAAGTATGCGTAAGCAGTTATATACCTTTTTGGGAAGTTAATAAGCGCAAGGTTAATTTTTTTAATATTTCCCCTCCATAGCTTTTTCTTTCAACCATTTATATCTTCTATTTATGGTTGGACCAAGGGTGTTGTGTGGGCATGACTTCGCAGTAGTTGAGACATATTTGTTACTGCAGTATTATATTTTCGAAAAAGACGTGGGTCATAAAACTTGCTACAGCTTAGTTTCTGTCAGAAACCTAAACCTTTGTGGTGGCTATATAAATCAATATATCCTACGCGCGCATTTTCCGCACTCCGTTATATCGTTGTTCTGGGGTCAAACAAGGTTGGGAAACTGGGAGTCAGATAATCTTAGAAGCGCTAAACCTTGAAAAAATGGGAATTTTGGAGCCTAATCAGAAAACCTTGCCTTTTCTGTACTTGTTCATCTTGCTGGAGGTCAGTAAATCAGTTGAAATTGGTGTAGCAGTCGGGGGACACTGTGTGAAAAAATGACTTTGTAGATTGGTCTGGTAACGTGGAAAAATCAAGAAAAATCATTTCTTGTTTGCCCTGATACATCTGACCTCGGATAGTTGCAACCGCTCTGGACGCCAAAAAGAGTTTCGATTAGACGAAGTTGCAAATTCGGATGTTGCGACTGTGCAAAGTTCAGAAGCATTTTATAAAAAGGTGCAATTATGCAAAGTTTTTTGATAACCATGTCAGAAATTTTTATTGGCGCTTTTAAAAATGTATCTGAAACATGCAGTAACAGTGAAACGTAACATTCTCATTCATCGGCTAATCAATAGATCAATTGAAAGTTCTCGCCTAGCACATCTACTGCTAAAATGGTCAGCAATTCTGCTTTGACAGTGATGAGCTACAATGTTCTTTCCAATCACCTTCGATTTCAAAGATAGCATTTTGCCAAAGCAGGATACCGTGGAGTTACTGGACTAATCCTGACTGGTTCTTGATTTGCCAAGACACTAATCTGCTTTCTGATGTACCTTGTTGTGGTCCAACCTTGTAGTCGCGCGTTGAGTCGCCGTGGAAACGGTTGTCTCTACATTTTAAAGTGACCATTTTTTGTGGAGAGCATTTAAATAAATACGAAAACCGCAGAAACCGAACAATTCGACTTAATTTATCACGTTATCATTTCTTCATCTTCATTATTATTTCTGTTTTCATGGCCTTGAAAAACCGCCCAAAATACATAAGCTGTTAGAAAAGAAATTTGCACCAAACTAAAAAGGCCATTATCTCCTGTTTGATCTCACCGCCTAAGCTTAGGGGGGAAAAACAATATCTAACGTTATACTTGCCAGGCCCGCCCTCTATCCTCCTGCCGAAGTGGGCAAAGTCTGAATTTCTGGACGAAATTCAACTAAACTGCTGCAGTAAAAGTAAAAATTGCAATGAAGTGAAGGTGCAATTATCCAAGTACCCATAAACATAGCCAAAAAATCGGGGAATGGGGACTTGTTGCAATTATCTGGACTTTGCAATTATCTGAGGTCGACTGTATAAGTATTACAGTCAAACTCACTTAACAGCAAGCAGGATAGCAGCAACTGTTTGCCCAGCATCGATTTTTTCAGCTATGTTTTGTACATAATTGCTCCCTGCATAAGAACAACCTGGATAACAGCAAGACTCTGATAACAGCAACCATTTTGGCCGCCCCAAGTAGCTTTTAAACTAGGTAACAGCAACTTTCGTCAAAATCAAATGGTCCATGTCTGTATTTGATGCTAAAGGAGCGACTGGCGATGATCAGAAGATCAGATTTAGAAGCATCTTTTTGGCAAAGTGCTCATTTTCTTTCCTTTTTCCAGCTTTAGTTATGGCCAGTTGGAAAAAGCGGTACCTAATCGAAAAAGTCGCTCAGACAAAGTGTACGCGGAGAAAGATCCCCGACCTCTTTGAGGCATGAATAACACTGTACATGTGCATTTAGTGTTGGTATATTGCCGTTGATATAAATACAGTACTGGGTGGAAAGCCTGTTTTTGTGTTGTACCCATACAGTAGGAAGTTTTTTTGGCAAGCATCGGATAGCAGCAACTTCAGTTTACAGCTCTTTTGGCGGTCCTTAGCGGTTGTTGTTAAGCGAGTTCGACTGCATTTCCATTCCATATGCATTATTTTTTAATTTTTATATATATTTTGTCTAAGAATGCATGTATTTTTTTAGATGTTGAGCCAAATATGAGTATGAGTATATGATGCATAAAACAGGGATAATTTGATTGTTTGAAAATGTTTTCAGGAGAGCCATGTAGTCTGACGGAAACATAGAATATGCGAAAATTCGCTGTTCTTGCTAGACTGCGACCTTATCATCATCATCATTATCATGTTTTACTGATACCTTTAAAAGTCCGCTCAAGCACGTACAGACACGAAAGAGAAATTTACATCTTACAAATCAACAAGTGTTAAAAAACGCATTTCGGTCATCGCAGATTTAAAACGTTCAAACAAAGCTTTACCTCTCGGCCGTGCAAGAGAGATATGCAGTAGGTTCTGTAGGTATCAAGAGAGGTAGTCAGAAAGGATTCTCGATTTCACCTGGCCCCTCCTCAGGCTAATATTTCAGCAGCAGGCATAGTCGTGACACTTACCTTATCGTCAGGTACTTCGAGCGGATTTTTTTTCCCACTGACGTTAGTTTGGGGCTTGCATTTCCTCTTGCGGCCGTCTGATGGAGGGTTGGCTTATAGCATATGCTTGTAAAATACGGTAAATATTATATGATTATGATTATGGCTGCGGTGAAGCAGTGTTATCCGTATATTTCCACCAGAGGTCCTTGTAACGAGGGCAAAGTTTAGAGTCGATGGAAGGAAATTATTCGCAGGTAATCACAACTCCCGATAAATCAGCGTTGTAAACTACAGTAGGGCATTCGGGATTGTCTTGCTGCCGCTTACAAGAATGAAAGTTAGAGCAGAAAAAAAAGTTCTCTAATGAGCGATCTGCTGGCATTACGTCTAATCTAAGAGAACTGGCATTACGTCTAATCTGTAGTGGCATCTAAGAGAATACTCTTTGTACCTGCTAGTGTACATGCCACAATGAAGCCATAATTTGCATAGAGGTTAAGCGAGGCCCTTTTAGAATCCTCTGAGGAGGCTGAAAACGATCAGTGTTCACAGTAATTCCATTTTGAAAATACTGTTGCAGTTGCAGTTTTGGAAATCCAGTGTCAAGGCGGAAATACACTTTAAGCCAGCAATTTTACAAACAAAACTCAAGAAAACGTTCATTTATTTTGCTCCTGTGGGGTTTAGCTCCTGCACACTCCTGAACTGTATGCACTCGAACCACTATAAGACCACTTGTCTTATAGAGAAGGTTTACCACTCGACCGCACCGAGTACACGCAGGCATGAACACTGATTAGAGAGCGAGCATCTACCCAAAGAGCAAAAGTGCACTGGCACAAAACAAACAAACAACATACATCAGACAAAGGGAGACTGGTTCCTAACACAGCAATCACTAGATATCACCAGACAGGCCTAATATCGAACGAGGTCATATTCATTTGCATAACTTGGTCTTCATTCCCCCTTACATTACTACCTCGCCGACGGAGACGGACTTCCACTGTCCGGGGTGATGGATCTGCGGGAACCCTGGCACAGGGTTTCACCCAAACGTAAACAAACACAACGCATCCTACCAAAAGTGCACAACAGTCACTTAACACAAAATACACACATGACACAAAAGGGAACTAATTTCCGAAAATCAGGACCCAGAGCCCATCCACCAGCAACCCAGTTTCACACCCTATGGCTTGGTGGTGCACTGCCATAGATCCGAGGGTGATCCAGCAGGAGTGCCAGCTTCAGGAACCTAACAACGGACATGTGCATATTCATTCCCCTGAGCATTACTATCCTGACCCTGCCAGAGGGGGAATCCACGTCAATCACCAGTATATCGGCCCGTCCACCCGTAGCACCTGACCGATTGTTGTTCGTGGAGCCTCCCCCGCTCGCCACCGTTCGATCGCCCCGCATACTGTACTGGCCAACAACGTCCACATTATTTGCCGAGCTAGAAGAATCCTGGCCCACGGCCGGCACTATTGGGGTGGCAGCCCCTCCCAAAAGTTCCGTCTGACGGGTAACTAACTTACCAACCGTCTGGTCCAACTGTTGAACTCGTTCACGATACAACCGATCCTCTTCCCTTTGCCTGGCCCGTTCCGCTACCAACTCGTCTCGCTCCCTCCGCATCCGTTCCTCCTCTTCGTTTTGGCGAGCTTGACGCATACGCAACTGTTCGTTTTCCCAATGAATACGCTCTTCATCCCCCGCATATCGAACACGTCGCTCCGTCAACTGCACATCTTCGATTTCCAATTGATGCGCCCTCCGTTCCAAATCCTGTTCCCGTCGCTGTAATTCTTCGAACCGCACGCGCCATTGCTCGGCGATATCGATAACAGGCGGATTCTGCGGAGGAGGCTGAGCCCCGGGAGCATTTCCGTTGTTTCCATTGTTTCCTAATCCGGGATTTTGCAAATTCGGTCCTTGATCGATATTTCCTTGAACGTGATCGCCGCCGATCAGATCGTGATCGATGCCGATGATCGGCGGGACGTCGCCGTTCTGATTATTAGGAATGCCTCCTTGATCGGCCATGCCAGACACCAAGGTACGAAAAATTCGAAAAAACGAAAAATTTTTTCACCAAAATTCAAAATTCAACGAAACCAAGCCAAAATACGAAAACCAATAATCGATTCACCCGCGCGGACCTCCGTTTATCGATCCGGCATGGGAACCAATGTAGGATGCCGTAAGGCGAGGTCTCCCGTATCGATAAGACAAACCAATGCGAGAGAGATTTATTAGACAGCCACACGAGGCAACACACACAACACGACTGAGCAGACTAGGCACACCGAGCCGGCAAGGCACCAGACAGGAAGTCAGCCAGACAAAGAGGCAAGGCGTGGCCGCAGAGCGACGAGAGACTAGGCGGACGAATGGGCAAGGCACGTATCACCAAAAAACGCAACATAGCAGGGCAGTGTCGATGACAGGCATAAAAGACCTAATGGCACGATATATCGAACACTATATCCCTCACAGGTGGAGGGGGCGGAACGATTATCTGACCTTGTACTGGTGGATCAGTGAACTGAACGTGGCGTTGTTGGGGCTGCAAGCCGGTACCCGAGGACGAGGCCTGTTGACTGGTAGCAACGTCGGGCTTTGAACTCGACGGGGTTCCGACTTTCTGCTGACGGTCCGTTGGCAGACCCCACGCTTGCGCACGGGCGTCATACACGAGTGGCTGCTTCGTGACGGGGTGTAAGTACCTGACATCGAGAGGGATTGTTATATAGAAATCGACAAAAACCCCACCTGTAGAATAGGTCGTTGTGATCTTGTTGAGCCAAAACTGCATCAAATCGGTTTCCGGGCCGAATTGCTGGTCTAGGTCGGATTGAGCACGGGCGTATGCGGCTGAAGAAACGGCTTGACGGAGCGTATCTGCGTCGTCCTCGTTGCCAGGTTCTGGACAAGCTTGTGGAACCATAGATCGAAGCATGCTCCGCCAGAAACGAATGTTGTCGTACCATTCAAATTGAGACCACGAGAACCAGTCACTGGTTGCAATCTTGACGGGGGGGGACGTCAAGTGGATCGAACCGTTCTTGGGACTGTGGCGGATCATTGGCACGGGGATCTGGATTGGAGCGGGCATAGGCGGGGCACACCGGGATGACTCCAGTACTGGGTTGGTGACCACCCTGAGCAGAGGGACGGATATCAGGTTGCTTACTCTGCTCCGCTTTCGACCTGGCCAGTTCAGTCTGCATTGCTTGAAGTTGGGATTCGAGCATGGCGAATCGTAGGCGATCTTGCGCGAATTTCATTCGTTCCTCAGCCCATTGCTGCTCCCGTCGTTCAATTGCACTTCGTATTGACTCGGCATGACGCCTGGCACTGTCTGCCTCCACGACTGCTGCAACGGCACGTTCATACGACTCGGACACTTCTTGGCGGAGTTGTTTGGCCTGTTCAACCGAGATGAGCTGTCGTGGAGCTGCAAGGGGTAATCGGTCGCGCTCATCGGGGGGCAGATCGACGGCCGTGATCTGAACAGTGGACTCTTCGACGGGATTCTCGTCGGTGACCTGATCAGCATTTGGCGGCTGATCGGCCATTTCGGGCAGAATAATTGGCGAAATCGATGAATGGCTTGCAAAGCCTGGCTAGTATCGGGCGGGAGTGAGGTGGAGAATCGGTGGATAGGATGCACGGCTCACACGGGTTAGAGACCGGCAATGGGAACCAATATAAGACCACTTGTCTTATAGAGAAGGTTTACCACTCGACCGCACCGAGTACACGCAGGCATGAACACCGATTAGAGAGCGAGCATCTACCCAAAGAGCAAAAGTGCACTGGCACAAAACAAACAAACAACATACATCAGACAAGGGGAGACCGGTTCCTAACGCAGCAATCACTAGATATCACCAGACAGGCCTAATATCGAACGAGGTCATATTCATTTGCATAACTTGGTCTTCATTCCCCCTTACACCACACTCTCACGCACTTGACTTAGGGGAGGGGGCTTATATGACCTTGGTGAGGTCCGTTTTTGTTTGTGATGCCTTTGCACATTATTTCTAAAATTAATTGTTATGCCAGACAAAACCTTTTTGCCTAGCCAACGTCTACAGCGGCTAGCTGTTGTTTACGATGGCTAGTCTACTAAGCCGCCGCAAAACTTGACCATATTCGACGAAGTCAGACTTGCTACAGAAGAAGCAGCTTTTCCTGCGCGAATTTATGCAGTAGCACGATTAAGCAGACGGGCAAAGCTCACATGAAGATCAAGCTCGCAGTCTAGCCTGTAGTTTTCATCTTCACCCTCAAGAGCCGTACCCGCGCTTGGTACTGTGGCAGCATGACCATAAACGTTACAGGGAGGGAATGAGGGGGCGGCACAGAAAGGGGGAGGGGAATACAGGGGGAACGGCACAGAAAGGGAATTAAATAGTCTTGTTTGACTCAGAAAAAGACTGCTGAGTTCCGCGAGTTTAGTGCCATCCAGGTCATGCTGCCACTTCATGCACAGATACAAGTGCTATAGGCTCCGTGGGAAGAGCAAGTGCTTACTGTACTTTTGTCTAATTTTTAGGGTGATCCAAGATTGCCTGTTTGACATTACAAGAATGTAAAATAAGACATGTAAAATTGAAAGAATACATTTAAAAATTTCAACTAGGGTGCCCGCTTCGATTTTATTGCGCACCTGTATGGGTTGCGCAAATTCATATTACGAGCAGTGAAAGCTCGCTGTGTTGAGTCGGAAGCCTCTTGCTGAGTTGTGTCAAAGGCTGTTCACTAAGAAGCGTTACAAGCGGCGGCTCTTCAGAGCTGCCGAGAGGCCTGATTTGGGGCCAAGCGACTGGGTCCTGGGTAGCTCCAGAGATCATGGGTCCTGGGTCCTATTCTTGGCTGGCTCCAAAGATCATACTCTCGGTGTACTCTTGACGAAATACCACCTACTCCTCGGCTCGGGCAGTATTTTGATTTTCAGGAGGCAGGAAATGTTGTGTGCGCCTTTTGATTCGCATTGTTAATGCAGCCTATTCAGTTTTGCTTTGGGAATGCACCCACGCTAACAGTCGCTGTGGCGTGAGTGCAGATACTATGGAAAAATACGAGAGTGACCGCGAAGGCATAGGATCGGCCAGATCTGGCTGAGGCTGATCTGCTACCAAAATGAATGCCGGTGCAATTTATTGCAATATCCATTATCATAATAGCAAGTGAAAAATAAATACCGTGGCGATTATAGGGATATGGGGTGAATATATAGTGCAAAAATATAATATTTCAAAATATACTGCATAGTAAAAATATGATATTTGGTGCACACAAATATGTCAATATATTATTCCTTTTCAGGATTAATCTTCCATTCGGTCACATTTCTTTGACCCGTTTGGCTCTGACGCTTGGGTCCTCTCCAAGCAGCCAGTAAGTCAATTTTTCGCCTTTTCCCTATTTCAACAAAAACATACTGTATGTGGTGGTAACAAAGTACAGTTACCAACGATATTACCTTCATCTTTACCAAGCCTCTTTCAATCAATTCATATCCACCAAGAGATTGAAGGTTCAGGTTGCACTCGCCACTGCAGTGAATTTTCAAAGCTGAATGCGTTAAAAACAAAGCTAAATTGAAGTTTCGAGGACAAAACGACTTGCCCTCCTACCTTGCCCAGTCGATTCCATTCTCGATGTGGTGTTTACTGTGTCGCCAAAAAGACAGTAACGTGGCATTTTAAGCCCACTAAAAAGTATTTTCATTATATTGAAGAAATGTCTGATCTGAATAAACAATACGTACCGTATAAGCCACACACACACACACACACTACTCACGATGTATAGGTACGCAATACTCGTAAGGCTTACACAACACCCGCAACCACAGGGCCAGAGTGAATGCCGATGCGGAGCTGAACAATTTCTCCTGATGGATGCTTCAGTTTTCTCTCCTGGAATAGTAGAATATAAAAATGCAATCGATCGTAAAGGGATCTTCGTGTCCTCGTCTTGTTGCACTGCGCCATCGGTAGCTTACTTACCTTGGCTTCTTGAAGAAAACGCAGGGCCATTGATGCGATTTCGCCAGCATGCTTGTCTCCATTTCTGATTGGCAGGCCAGATACGACCATGTAAGAGTCTCCAATTGTTTCCACCTTGTACACATCGAAGTTGGTCAGGAGTGTGTCGAATGTGGCATAAATATTGTGCAGAAAACCGATAACCTGAAATCACGACAAAACCTGAGGTTAGACGCTAATAAACGGTGGCCCATACTTGATATGGGGTGTACTGAAGAATGACATTGGAGAACCCCACAATGTCAGAAAAATATAGTGTCACGCTGTCGAACGGCTCAGGCTCAACGGTATGACCCTGTTTTAAAGCCTCGGCCACTTTCCTAAAGCCAAATGCAAATAGTAAATAAAAAATTTGTTTAAAACGTTTTTCCTTTCCTACTTCGGCAACATGGCAGAAAGCAGAGCCTCAGCTTTCTGCTTCTCCACTTCTAGCGCTGTAGTCCGTTCAGTTACCAAATCCTCCAAATTGTTGTTGTACTTTTCGATCATAGCCATGATGTTGTCGAGCATGTTTGAGCTCCTCGAAAGGCGAAGATTATTAAATAAGAGCATCACATTTGTAAAAAGAAATTTTTTTCATACAGTCCATCTTTCAATGGTTCGAGCTTCTTCTCCACGTCTGTGATTGATGGACGCATATTTGGATTTTCTTCCCAGCATTCCTTCATGACTGAGCGAACAACGTCTGGCGCCGAAATCACTGCGCGCATGTCTGGGCGACACAATGGCTCATTGGGCTTGGGGAATTTCAATCTTTCTATAATATCTAAATGAAGAAAATCATAGCACTGTAAATTTGTTCCTATTCTCTATGCAATTCTAATTCAAAGTCCTAAACAATATCAAGAACACAGCGTTCCATTTCTACAGCTTCCCAAATATATATCAGCTTCTTTGGAGGCGAACCAAGAAAAACACTGTATAATCAAAACCTGAACGACAGCAAGTTTTGCATTAGCACACACGGACATAAACGAAAAAATCAAATAAAATTTTTTTTGTTTGATTTCATATTTGCGCGGCTTTATTTCCTAGGTGGTATGTCATTGAAAACGCCTCCCTAGATGGTATGCCTCCCTAATCATTGAAAATTACCGCTTGTCGTGATCCATTTGATTTGCAGCTCACAGTCCTGTTACGCGTGCTCATTGTTCTGGCTTTAAAGGCCTATCCTGCTGATAAGGAATGTGGAATATGGTCAACGTATCCATTTTTTAAAAATAATCATTATGCAACTTTTTATGCAGTGCTGTTCTGCTTAAACCACTTTGCTTTGTCGAGTACCAGATCACCGTTGGGAAAATTTTTACCATTACAATGTGAAACACTTGTGTAAATTTTTAACTGTGACAAATTGTGAATGTATTTGTGAAATTCAAGCATCTTCAATTTGGTACCAATTTCTGGTTGAATATTAAAATCACTACTAGTCTAGTTTTTTTATCAAAAATCAAAAAATATTGTAAGAAATCTCATTATTTATATTTACGAGCATAAAGCTATGCGGCTGAACGATACCTATCGAAAGTAGGCTGACAGCTATTTGTCCTTGGATTCCGCAAACATACGATTTTTGCGCTGTTTTGCGTTTGACCACAATAGAAAACTGCAAATCAATACGTGCTTACCAACGGCGTCTACAAAAGTCTCTCCGAAGGTTCCTTGTCTTCCAAATATTTCATGCAATATGATACCAAATGCGTATATGTCTCCTCGTTTTGTTGGAGACTGCGAGTGTGTGTCGGTTCGCAAAATTTCTGGTGCACACCATAGGGATTCTAAAATGAAGGGCAATATGAGAACGTGACAGCGTGCAGTTCATATAACTGGTGCAGTGCAAATGCACTCGAGGATGTGGGCAAGGAATGCTATTGGTCCCCCTAAACCCCAACCAGCGTCGCTGAACTGGTTCGAGGATTCGAGAAAAGCAATGAGGCTGCATTGAGTCGATAATTCGGTGATTTGAAGAGCCAGAGTTATTGAAACTCCCATATTTATGCGCTAGCATACTTTTCACTTATGAACTAATTAAACCAATATTTTAAGAAGTCGCGATCTATTGAAAGGTCTAGGGGTCACTGACTAGATTGGTTTTTTAGCGAGTATGTATTCTGGTTATAGCATATATTCTAGTTCCGTTTATCGAATTTTATTTGAATTAGGCGCAATCTAACCTGTGGTGGCTAGACAGGTTAATGAGGCGACGGTTCTGATTGCTCGGCAAGCTTCGCTGTCATGACGCCACAATTCTGTTCGGGCTGCGAGGCTTATTAGCAGAGTGAGTTCCTTGATGGGCTTGTGCGTCTCATTGTCAGCCCAGCCCTGTGAGTTGGTGTTACTCGCCTATTATGACTCCTGGCTGACTGTAACAGGCAAAACCAATCGAAAGTGCTATGGTATTACAGCGGCAAGAAATCAAGCGAACAAGGCAAGAAACAAGACATTTCAAATATAATTTTGGAAAACTATGGTAATTTCGTAAGTGCAGCCCAGTAGTCTTACTGTAGCCTATCTACGGTATTATTTCCAAAAAAGTCTGTTATGACAGACTCAACTTTTAGACCAGCCAACGCGCACAGTGGATAACCAGGGCGTGGGATGGCTGGTCTACTCGGCCACTGAAAAACGCAACCATGGTCGATTAGGAAACACACTCAAGCAGAGGCTGCTCTTAATTTTTCTTCATGAATATCAGCAGCACGACTGATCGTGAGCAACGAGCAGAGGGTCATTGAAAGATCCAGCTCGTGGTCTACTTAGTGGGCTAGGAGTATCTGCCTCTCAGGCTGGGAGACTACTGGCTTGTGTTCGACTCCCATCTTGGTAAATCATTTTGTTCATTTCTCCATATCGTACTATCTGTTTTCTTAGGGAATGTACACGCGGTACCAGGCGACGGGCGAGTATATTCCCAAAGAAAATAGATACGTACGGATATATCCCGCTACATTGCTGATGCGGTAAAACATGAGCATGAACATACTGTAAAGTTGGAAGAAGAGGAGGAAAGATTGTTGGAAGTGTCTCTCGAGGCTTAGGCATTACAGGAAGCCAAACCACTTCACTCGCAGCGCAAGAGTTTTGGCATAGTCAGGTTGCTCGTGTGGAATACCACAGCTGGTATCCTTTAGGGAGTCGGAACAGCAGCAGTACACAATACACAAGCATGTTGGATTTAATGCTGACATCGGCAAGCATCTGTGTGCGAGTGATTACACACTATGCGCAGCATGCAAGGCCCTTTCTTCGTGTGGCCGAGTAGACCAGCCATCCTAAGCCCCGGTTATCCACTGTGTGCATTAGCTGGTCTAAAAGTTTTGAGTCTGTCATAACAGACTTTCTTGGAAAAAATAAGACTGTTTTTTGTCTTTGTTACAAACTACAGTAGTTTGGCCCGAAACACCGTTTGCCCCTGCATAGATGGATCAACTGAGAAAATTGGGCGACCACCATTCACCATGGTCCAAACATCTGAAAAACAAAAGCCTTAAACGGAACGTGGAACCCCGCGCCTGAGATTACTCGTAAGGTCCACCTAACACAATGATTATTTTATTATTTCCAAAATAGTCTGTCATCTTCACCTTAACTTCTAAAAAGCATAAACCGCAAACGGAACTTGCAGCCGCGCGCCTGTGATTATTCGTACGGCCGGCCTAACAGGATCGAATGCATGCACTTTTTAAAAACATATGTAAATACGAGGGGAGTTCAAAAAGTTCAGAGCCTAACCACATTTTAATTGAGCCTGTACAATGTCATGCTTATTCTTTTACGACATAACATCTCATGAGACCAATGCACTTGTGTAAACGTTTGTGCAACGCGTGAATATCGGTTAAAAAAATGGATTACTCACACCCCTCAAAAAACGCTTCAGTCGCTGATTTCACTTCCTCATCGCTCAAAAATCTTTCCTTCCCCCCCCCCCCCCCCCATAAACTTTTTTGGGTTTTTCGAATAGGTCGTAATCTCTGGGTGGCAGGTCTGGACTGTATGGTGGATGATCAGTTTGTTTGAATCCCTATTCATCGACAGCAGCCTGAGCAATTTCTTGCAGGGGTTCTACTGGGATGTGTGGCAGTGTAAAATAAAAATTTCACTGCTGCAGCTCATGCGGAAGGTACTCAGGGTACGAACTTTTTGAACTCCCTCCGTATATATAGGCACCAGGAAAAAACCATCACTTCTTTTATGCGCCTATTAAAAACCGATAGCTTATCCCCTACTTGGAAACAAAATCCAAGATCACCCTCGTATTCTTTGTTCACAGTAGCGTGCCTCTGCAACGCAAAAAATAACAAAAACCAAAAGTTCGAGGTAATTAGAGAGTCGAACCGCGTACTTCGTGGTTTCAAAACAATCTTTCTATCAACTCCTGAACTATATTGCCTTGCGGGTTCCGGCGCGCAGCCACCGTTGCCTCGTTAGGGGGGGGGGGGGGCAAGCAAGATAGTTTACCCTCCGTTGGAAGCTCCAGGCGGGCTAGCCCGCTAGGGGGAGGGGTGCGGGGAGAGGGATGTGCCCCCTCCCCGCCGGAGGCGACACTTTTGAAAAATCGCTCTTACGAGACCCGTTTTCAAGCCTGAGGTACGTATGTATATACCTTGGCACCCTTCGTGTTGTGTTGCTACTGCCTTTCTATGCCTTGGCCTATACTCACAATAAGTGCTCTACTATTGTGCTCCACTTTTTGATTATGTCTGGACTTTTAACCCCGGGTCATGGGCCCCTGCCCCCCCCCCCCCCCGCTGGCTGCGCGCCTGAAGTTAACGAGAAAGTTTGGTTTTTTGCAAGCTTTGCAAGATAGGTCAGGCCCGCTATCGTGTCAATTCTTATCGAAATCCGTCCGGTAGCTGACAAGCGACGGATGAAAGAGGCCAAAAAAGACCACATTTTGGGGGATAGCTTTTCAGAATTTGATGCTTTTAAAAAATGACTATCAAAAGGCAGATTCAAAAAGGCTCAAGCTTTCAGAAAAACTAACATTTACAACTGTACGACCTCTGGTTGTTGCTCTAGGCTGATGTTGCCTCCTCCTCCTCCTCCTCCTCCTCCTCGTCTTTTCCCCCTGAACAAGAGATCGCGTGTTCTGGAACTCGACGACGGCTAGATGGATTCTCATAAAAATTGGCGCGATTGTAGACCCGGCCTATTCTGCAACGTGTGCGGAAAATCAGGAATTTTTGTCTAATTGTTCTAGAGTTATCATCCGGCGAAAATCGTCCTTTGGCATTGTGTGTCTGGTTGACTGCTCTAATCGTGTGCAATTCCTCATATAGGGTTTTGTAGAAGACGAAGGGGCAAAAGAGAACGTAACGATTAATTAGCTGACGCTGCAAGAAATCGCAAAAATGATTATTTTAAAAAGATATCCCTACATAACAAGCCAACTAGAAATATGCATCTTACTTCTGCAGCTTTCCTCATAAGACAGGAACTTGTCTTCACCATCACGAAATTTTTCGAGGCCAAATTCTGACAGTCGTAGAGTCCACTTTGAGTCAATTAAACAATTGGGAGATTTCAGACGCCCATGGCATTTCACGGGGGTGGTGTAAATGTATTTTAAGCCCTATAGCAAAAATAGCTGAGATTCCTGTAACTGAAGGACTACATACATAGAAAATTGAATGGCTGTTGTACGCCATAGAACGGATACTCACATTTATGACGTCGAAAACTATCGACGCTAAGAATATTCGATCAAGCTTTATTTCGTCGTTTTCTAGCATTTCCTTGAAAGTAGAAAGAACAAAATTATGTGTCACAAACAAAAACTTATTTTAATTAAATAGTCGTCCACGTTCAGTCCACGCAAAAAAATTTTGACCTAGAACGTCTCTTATGCTGCTGGATCAGTGATGTTTTGTGCCATTTAGCCTAGGCGAAGGCCATTAAAGTACCCCATTATTACCATTTTACTTTTTTTTACCTCATCTCCCTTTCCTTTTTCGCCACATCGTTTATTATTAGTGAAGTTTGTGCAATCAAAAGAGTCGTATGAACACCCATACCTGATCTGCACACCTTGCAATTTTGTTCGCACCTTTAAATTTTCAACTACAAATTTATCCAAATTTTCTTCCCAAACCCGCCAAGCCCTGGGGTTTGGCTTCACTCGCGAAATGGGCGGTTCGACTTTTGAAAAATGGGTTTGGGTTGGGTTCGACTCCCAAATTTTTGGGTTGGCTTTGGGTCGAACTTTGAACCCATTGCTGGACCTGGAGTCGGCCAAGGTGATTCGACGTCAAAAAATGAAGCTAAGGGACGCGTAGCTAGTGGCTTGTGGGAGAAGGTTAGTGATAAGTGATTTGAATATCGCGCGCGCGCGTTATACGCATTAATTCTCGTATGTTGTTTGCGCAGTCTGAATACCATTGCGCAAGATCGATAACGCGACAGAGTGCACTTTTGTCCACTAGCTTCCAATAAAATCCTATATCTTCCGCAGCATTACCAATCGCCAGCTTTGCAATTTTATGCCAAGCCTGCAGAGGGGCTGGAGGTAATAATGGCAGCTGGAATCGCTAGCAGACTGCAGGAGCGAGAATATTACCAAGTAGCCGCGTGAAGTGATAGTCACGTTTCATTGTAATAATTTCTAATCGTTAAAGAGTAAAAATTAGACGATTTTCTCAAAGATTTATTGATTTTCGGCTTTTAATATATATGTTTATTAATATTAATTGGCATACTTTTCGATATATACTGTATCTAGATAACGATATTGATATCTTTATCTACATCTTTCTGAGATATAGATATTAAAATTATCTTCACACCTATATCTTTTTCGAGGTCGCATCTATGTACAGTGACTGACGAGCATCTTAAACAGCACTAGAAACACAAGTCTTTCCCACCCTGTGGCTTTTCTGAAGTTTTGACCAGAAGCTTTATCAAACGGCTTCAGAGCCCATTGAGCATGCAATGGTTTGACCGCTGACAGCCTGAGATTCACTGTTGACATTTGTGTACCATTTCACCAGTCTCATATGGATATGGATATGGAATGCTTCTTAACTGGACTTTTTCGCCAAGTTTTCTTATGCCATTGTATGGGCGAGTGGCATTTTACGAATGTGACTTTTCCTTGGGGACGAATGGTCTGCGGACGAAACTTCTGGGGACGAACTTTGAGGAACGAAATGTTGGCAACGTACTTACCGCAAACCGAAAATTTTCACCCATGAAATTAGACGAAAGTTTAAAACCACAGAAGACATGACGTAAAATTGATTTGCAGTAACGTTATTTTGTCGGGGATGTAAGGACGATACAACGATTTAGCAATGATCCCAAAGCAAATTGGTTCTTTTTTTAAATCTTTTACTGTAGTCATGTAGGAATCCTATATTGCTGCCAGCCTACTTACGATTGAGGCACTGTGAGGATTCTTCTTACTTTCAGGCTTCCTTTCTGACAGAATTCCGAAACCAAGAATATTCTCGACTGCTCATAAACGATGCCCATCAACTGATTAATGTTGTCGTGCGCGAGAGAAGTTACCTAAAAAGGGCAGGAGAAACACTTTGTTTGTTTTATGCTTCTTGTTGTGTATTCGAAGTCAATGTGCATTTTCTTCCAGCTTACAGCAGATATTTCAGACAGATAATCTTTGTCGAGATTAATTGTTTTCTTGTAAACGCGCTTGAGTCCAACAAGACGTCCTTTGTATAGTGCTGTAGAAAACGGACCCAAACTCAACCATATGTCGTTTTCCGCATCAGCCATGAACTTTTTGCGACGTGCGAACTTTGTAACCATTGTCATTTTCTCTGCTGGAATCAAGGGTGTCGCATCCGATACTTTAGAACCATAATCTGTTTCAAACGTCTTGTCCTCGCGCTCCAACTCTTGTAGCGAGGACCGACTTCGATGCATACGCAAAGTTGCGGCCGAGCCCTAAAATATCAGGTAGAGCTCGAACGACAAACATCAGAGAAATGTTTCTGTCGCACCATGTCACTGGCATTGCTGCCAATGCTGCTGGTGCTTTCCAATTCGCGATTAATGTCGTGCAAAACCAAATCCTTCAGCAGAATTTTCCAAAGAGATTCCTTCAAGCGTTTCTCATATCTTTTTCGGCTGCAGAGAAAAACTTCAGAAGCAGATCGCGCAATAAATTTTGTTGACTTACTGCCAATAATATGCTGAAAACCCAGCCGTCACCGTTACGACTGCAACTGCGAAACAGGCAATTGTCCATCCTAAAATGCACATTTTAACACGTAGCCAAGGTCACATTTTCTTGCGTCCGCTCTGCAGGTCTGTGATAAAGCGTGATCGTAATACATAACAGATAACATTATATATGATAGCGGCCACGTAAGAACAGAACATGGGTCTATCGACTGGACTCTAGTATGAGTGGAGATCAAAGGAATCCCAAGATGCAGTTTGGTGTATTGTAAGTCATAATGTCGAGCTACATATCAGAACAAACAAATGTGCTGTGGTTCCCAAGTGGACTAATCAGTCTTTTGCTATAGTAGAGCGTACCATAGCATCTACCGATACTACACTTTCCTGGTTGTAAACGCCATATCGAACTGTTTTCCTCGTTTTTCTAGCTTCACAGCTCAAATCAACGCAGCTGAGCCAGAGTAACACCTTTACAGAATGTCAATTCGTCTTCGCAATCTTCCAACATACCTATCTTTATCCCCTATCTTTATCATACGTATCTTTATCACCTATCTTTATCATACCTATTTTTATCACCTATCTTTATCATACCTATCTTTATCACCTTTCTTTATCATACCTATCTTTATCTTTACTTGACTAGTCCTTATTACCACCTACACAATCGGCAAAAATTTCTGCAGTAAACCTACAAATTTACGAATAGTAGGTCTGAAGCTAATTGTCTTATCTAATTCGCGCAAAGCGACATATTTATGAATTATCTAATAAGAGAGACAACACTGCACCTGCCTTTTGGTTTTATAATTGTTGGACAATATTCAGCTTGAAACCCACATTTCGGACGAGCTGGCGGGGGTACTTTATTGATCCAATTAAATAAGATATCTGGTCTTAATATACATTCCTATAAAAATAATATGGTAGGTACATACGCATGTATTTCGATAAGCGTTTTCGAAGCGGGTGGACCGGAAGTGGAAACACATATTAATGCTGTACATCACCGCTGGGTCAGGTGGGGGTCGGATCGGATTGGATCGTATTAGGTAAAAGTCGAATAGAATCAGATCAAAATCGACTTTTCAAAAACAAAGAGTATCTTTCAAACACAGATTCAAGCGACTTGAGCCGCTGTGAGTGCACGCTAACTTGCGGCATATCCAGCATGATTTGTCATCTGCTGTGCCAAATTTCGCGATGAGTTCGATTACGTTCAATCCAAAATTTGGGATGGACGCTGTCTGATCAGATAGAGTCGGATCGAGCGCTACTACCCGATCTGATCCGTTCCAGTGGTAAGATACAGGAAATTAATAAGTATCGAACTGGTAACTAACGTTAAGATCTATGTATTGATATATAATAATTTATTGAAGAGTCAAACATGAAAAAGCAACAACTTGCGAGATTTTGGTCGGTGCCGAACGGAACAGGAAAAAATCCAACTGGGAAAATGCCCTGCATGCCGCTGGAGATAATAGTTCCAGTCGATACTGTTATTTCTTCAACGGCCCGTGCGTAACCGTCCAATGTTAGCGGAACAGCGCTGGCTGAAAAAGAATCAGAAATATGCTACTTAAACTGTGTGAACGATAAGATGAAATAGGATAATATCAAACAAACTGATGTAAAAAACGTGGTATAGGGTGCGCAATATCTTCAAAACGCAGATTGATGGCAGCTGAAGATTTATTTGATCCACTAAATACCCGCAGTACAGTGCTTTCTAAGCAGCAAGTCTACACGTTCAGGCGTTCATCACTGTAACGTCATGCGTCATGTATTGATTTCAGATTAACGCAGGATTCCTGTCCTGAAACTTTGTCGTGGTTATTGCCAGAAAATCTTATCCTGAACGGTCATAACAAACGAAAGTAATTGTAATTCAATTTAAGTCATATAATTGCACTGAATATCTGCGTATTTTGCACATCGCAACGTTAAAACGATATCTGTCAGCAGCGAAAACAGTTTTCCCCATAAGTACTAGCTGCTTGTTGCTCACCGTTAGACGCTTCAAATTTATAAAAATATTGTTTCATCGCACTGCCATCCATAATGTCAGTGGTATTCTCCTTTATGAGTGTTGCCACCAGATCCATATAGCGAAGAATCGATTCGAATAGTACCGCGGCATATCCTAGTATTGGTGTGACTCTCTGAAATAGTTTTTAATTGTTAAACCAATGCAGCGGTTTGCTCCTGCAGTATAGTTTGATATACCGCAAAAACTGCATTCGTAAAGTTGCAGAATGGCGGGCAGGGAAGAGACTTCGAATAATACTTATTCCCGACGCGAATTACATTAGTTGAAAACGTTTGCCAAGATTCTGTCATGTCAGTCGGCGTCTTCTCGCTAAACACCACCACCGACCTGTAGCTATTGTAAACTTCTTCCCTTGTCGGAGCCCGCAGAGGAGTAGCTGCGCTAGCAGGGATATCTGAAATTTGTGTTTCAGATTGAAAGTTTTATAAAGCAGCAAGCTTTAGAAACATTGAATAACATAATGATCTTAGAAAATCGACTACATACCTTTTTTGGTACCAAAAAATTCCTGGCAACCTGTCTACGCAGCAAGCATATTTTTTGTTTTTCAATCTACGTACTCATACTGTGAGAGCTTTTTAGCTCTTCCTCGTAACAAATTCCCTTATTTGTCTTCGAGTTAAAGAGAGTATTTCACTAAACGCAAGACGGATAAACTTCGTAAGCATGAATTAAAGGCAAATTGAAAATCACGGAACGGAAAAATTTATGTAATAAAACTGGGGAGCTGAGCATGTGATTTTATGCATCTTCAGAGCAGGTGTCAAGTCTGCCAAAAAGTGATCAAAGGAGATGCTTCCTGGCCACAGGCTGATCACGTGTAGTCGCGGACTTAGGATTGACGTAGACAATAACAACTAGGCTCACATGCTATCCGCTTGAAACCCTATTTTGATAATACCGTGCATTAGTTGTTTGCATAGGTTTTGAACGAAAACCGCTGGAACTTTGATGGCTGAATGGGAGGAGGAGGCTTGCTGGATCGAAGTAATCGTTGAGTAGTGCACGAACTGAATCACGATAAGACTCTGTTCCTATTTTCTGTAATGGTGCCATATCGTCGTCATAAATTTCTAAAATGCCATTGGAACTGCTGGCGGAATTCCGTAAGCAATTCGAATTTTGTCGTGCAGCAAGCTGACTGGATTCTTTGTAGAAGTTTACTAGTTTCGATGAAAAGACGAACTGACTTTTATTGCTCAGTTACCGCCGAATGTTTCTCTCGCGGCCCTGATAATTATTTCATGTTCGTATAATATGCCCCTTTACCCTCAAGCGCGTAGAGTTGCCATGTAAGTGTCGTGTTTCATTGGCTTTTTAGTACCCACGCATACTTCGTTGGCCTATCGAATAAACAATGAATGAATGAGTGATTTCACCTCTGTACAACGTACAACTCTTGTAAAACTGCTCTTACATAGTTAGTGCGTTACGCGTACAGAACTACATTAGTGTTCCAATAGCCTGTGTTTTTTACTGTCTGACCTGACCCTGACCTTGAGCGGCCCTTCAAAAAATTTTCTGACCTGATCCTGAGCTTGACCAAACCAAAAAAATTTTCTGACCTGACCCTGACTTCTATCTAGAAGTGGTCGGTCAATCAAGGTGTTAACATTGAAGGTTTTAATATTCAAGGTTTTAACATCAAGGTAGATTTCTGACCTTGACCTTGAGGTCATTTCGAACACTGAACTACATAAGGGACTCTGCTGTAACCCGATGGATAAAATCATGCCACTCTCACTTATCATTCTGCTGTTGCAATATTTCAACAGGCCGACTCTCACGAATTCAGTACACGGCTTCCATACGTCATGCTTACTTATAAAAGCCTGACTGGTCATAGTGGTTTCATTGTAGTAATCCGGCGACTTTCGAGGCAGCAAGGTCAGAATGACGAATTCTCCAGTTTGCAGCAGACCCATTCGGGACATAATATCCGAAAACCACAGAGTTTCTGGTGCATTTGGTAGCCCGTTCAATAAAATATAAACTAAAAGAAGTGTACAGTAATATATTGTGCTTTATAAAACTTTCAATCTGAAACACAAATTTCAGATACAAAGCGTAAAAAAATTGTCTCTTGAACGTCGATTTGTCTTATATTCCCATGCATGTGTCATGTTTGATGTGCCTTTTTTGAGAGTATATTAGTGTAAGTCTTAGAGTTTTTAAACATTTTTGAGAGGAGCGGAAGATAGATGAAAAACCTATAGTCCACTGCGTCCTACTGTCCGCGTCCTAGGACCTCGTCCTATTGTCTGCGTCCTAATGTCCGCGCCCTAAAGTCGCTGTGCCCTAATGTCTTGCGTCCTAATGTCCCCACGTAATGACGGCGGCCCAGTGTCCTGCGGCCTAATGTCGGTCCCCCGTCCAGCCCACGATGCTCTCGTGAGGATACAGAGTGACGCTGCTGTGCGCGCTGATCCCTACGGACCTTTCCTTAGGTTTGACTGTTGGCCTGTGTCGCGTCAAAAAGTGTCCGGATCGTAATGTGTCTGGGCGGACGCATTTCGACATCTAAACGTGTCCGGCGGACTTATTACGACGGGGGCCCTTGCCGTAATAAGTCTAGGGTCATCGAAATGTGTCCGCTTGATTTATTAGGGAATGCAAGCAACAGAGACGCCAAAAGCCCCACAGAAGAAGTCAAATTCAGAAAAAGAACAAAGGCATAGCCAAATTGCACTGAACATGGATTGAGTACTGATTAGTCAGTCGTAATTTTATTTACTGGTGGAACATCTGTGCTGATAAATTATGTGACACCGCTTGCGACGAGCTCCTCATTCGAGAGTTGTTCGACATTGCAAAAACAATACCACCAGCTGAACGATGGGTCAAGTTTTTAGTTATTTTTGTACAGTGTGGTCGAGCGCAGTATATGCTGCGGCAAAGTGTGAACTAGTACTGATACTTGATGAGTTATTCAGTAGCATACATGCATACTCGTATATCAATTAGCTCTGATCTGATCGCAGATTATTTATATTGAACAGGAGGATGGCTTTGGTAACGCAGGACAAGCTAGTGGCACATCTTGTCGATGGAAAATATCCTGCGGACGCATCAGAAAGCGAGAAACGGAATCTCCGGCAAAATTCTATAAAATGTGCCGCTTTGATACATAAATTATTACTATCCTGCTCTATGTATATGCATAGAGCAAATTTTTCTCCTGTTTAAATATTTTGAATTTGGTTTCTGATGGACATGACTAATAAGCTTTAAAACAGGCAATTCGTATTGTGATAAGGCAACAAATGTCTGTTTTTTGGCCGGACACATTTCGACATCGTAATGTGTCCGCCCAGACACATCACGATGGCAGACACATTACGTCATGACACCAGCCTTAGGCAAAATCGAGCAAAAGCCCACAGAAATTTTTAATCAGTCCTATCGGTTATGGGTGCTATCCCCAGTATCTTGCGTATATCCATGTTTTTTACCTGATCCGTCCGTGTCAAGGCTATTTTCATCTTTCATGCTGGCAAAACAGGTCTGTCATATTCACTTTCGAGTTTTAATCAGCTATTGTTCTGCGTCTACCCAATTTACACAAGTCAAAAACGACTCCAACCTCTTGCCAAGCAGGAGGTGGATGTAGACTGCGTTTTAGTTTTAGTTTTAGAAGATAATTTATGACTGACCTTACTGCACATGATGTTCAAGATTTTTTAAAATTGCATTATACGTAGGTTGCTTCCGTCCTAGTAGTCCTATAAGAAATTCACAAACAACTGAGATACTCGCAAAAAGCAATTTATTTACAGGACATTTTTGTCCAGCAGAATTGTTGTACAGTGCGTCAAAAACGAAATCTTTTAAAAAGGGATTTTTTCCAGTAGCTGTACACATTTTTAAGTTCCATGACCGTTTTACAGGAAACTTACCCCGGGTTTTCGAATAGGTTTCACGTAGTATTTTCGTAAAAATTACTGAACCTCTCGTTTGTGGCGCTATTTTGTAATAACTGTTGCTTCCGTCAGGCATCCCAACCTGAATGGTATAAGCGGCAACCTTGTTGATATTTCGTTCCAGCAGTAGATTACTTAATCGATTTAGTAGCTCTGCCATTTCTGGATTAGCCGGGTGCAAGAAGTAAATTAACACAGCTCGATCCCATCTATGCATTTCGATGAAGTTTACTACCGCATCAGCCAAACCACTGCAAATTTTTCTTCCAATCTCTCTAAAAATTTTTTTAAACATGTTCATGTAACTTACGTAAATCTCCCATGAAACTGAACAAAAGTGGGATACGACTTTTTTGTTGTGCAATACTGAAAAAGATGAAGCTGACCGTTTGGCGACTTCTGCTCGAAAAAATTCAAAAAGTGTATATCAAGTACATGTTTATATGGATGACGTTTGCGTAAAATATTTTTCATTGTGCCTTATCACGCATGTTGTTTTTATGTTCATGCCCGTAAGCGCTAAGTCATAATGCTTGGGACAATGAAAAAATATCTATCTACATTCCGCATAACGTTACATATATACTTACAGATTCAGCACTAGCGTTTTATAGGGGCAGCCGAAATTCTGGACCTCCAGCACCTATGCCTAAAGTCGAAATTCTTGAGTACAGAGGGAGACCATTGGAAAATAAAAAATTTCGAGCTTTTTAATAATTGAGATACCGGCCTAAAATTTTGGTTCCCTCTATAAAACGCGAGCGCACTTCTTCTATTCGAAAATATTATGCTTGGCGGAGTGATTTTAGACGCTGTTAAAGAAATCTAAACTTTTTTCTCTAACTTCGAATGTGCGTTCTATGTAGAGTGTACTTTGTCTTAATAGTATCTTAGTGTAGCGTGGGATAGTTGAGTAATGCAGCAACAAAGTTATGTGCTCTAGATCACCCAATGGTTACTTAGCCATGATGGTTTAGAGAAAGAACAATAAAGAAGGTGAGGAACTACTGTACATGCACATTTACGAAATTTCACGCACTAATAAGTTTGTCAGTTAACTGATTATTTCATTTTCAAAGTTAGCGCAGTGACGTGAAGTTACGAGAAATATAAGAATTCCAAATATAATATCTCCGCTACAGACATATTCACAGTAAATAGTACATCCCATAGTTTAGTTTATGTGGTTTATTTTACGGTAAGCCACTTACGTGACTGATCAATAATTTATTTTTTGCACCAGCCACCCGGGCCTCGACGTCGCACGAATTTTCCAATCCAAAGATTGCCAATGTTCGATCGTCGCTTGCTGCGTCTAAGGTGTACCTAAAATACGACAAGCAAAAGCTTCAACAACTTGTTAAGATCATCCCTAGTAGCGGGCTCGCTCGCCTCTAATGGCCAAACAATATAAGGTATGTATTACTCACCAGACCACACAAAACCATTCATAACTAATTGTAGGAGCATGCTCCATTACTTGTACAGTACATACAGTATATACCTATCAACTGTATTCTTACTGCCCTATCCAACCCGTCAGACGATCTCAAGCTTTGAGGACTATAAGCACGAAATTGATAACAGATAAGTCCTCCGGTGGCCAAGTTTTTTAAAAAGGCGTTTTTAGAGGGCAATTGAATTACTCGGCTATTTTAGAAACCAAGGAAAACCTTTAAAAACCTGGAAAACCACCACTCGTACCGAAGAAAGCAGGTAGAGGTAGGGCGCTAATGTGGGGAAGAGGCAGGGGTACCATTAGATAGGATTACTAAATGGTAATGCGCAGAGGTAGAGACAAGCCTACAGCACTGCTGCCGCAAAATGTGTTGCTGTGCTGTGTAACTAACTGTATTGTTAATCTGTTGGTGTAACGCTTCAGGGAAATGTAGAGCTACTAGCTTTTTGCTACCCAGTAATTCATTACATTTTTCTTTTACACTGCGATATGTGCACTTTCTAAATTTTCGCAATTAGGTGTGCTGAGACAATAATAGCGCCTTTTTCGCCCAAAAGCATTTTCAATGGTGACCCTAGTCCTTTCATGAGCTCCGTTATATGCCAATATCTCCTGGATTCCGATGACGATGACGATTTCGATACAGGATCTCGCAATGGAGTTATAAGCCACTGTATACATATATAAGCTGCATCACCCATGATATAAACAGTATTCAGATGCTTTTCCATGCATCCCCATAAGTCCTTAGATTGAACCTGTCGCGCGTCGATTCTTTACCTCGACTTTACCTCTTTGCGCGTCTGACTTGTCCAGGACCTTAACGACTTCCTTTTCAGTTATCTTACTCATGCTCGTACTCATATGGGACCAAGATGCGGCGGCCGCGGTGGTGCAGCGGTTCGGCATTCGTCTCTCGATATGGTTTGATAGCGAGCGGCTAGGCTCGTCCCAGGTTCAGTCACTGGTGAGAGGCTGGTTTGCGAGCCATAAATCCTCGCTGACTTTGCATGCCACTCCGAGGTGACTTAACCAGTACCCTATAGGTGCTCCAAGTGGAGAGGCAGGAGATAAGTGCCTAATTATAGTCGGGTGCACTCGCGCCTGTCGAAATGCGTTTTTGCGCCTTCGCCGCTTTCGGGCGATTTTTTCTCGAAATTTCTCGTGATAACATATGTTGATGTCGGTGACAAATTTGAAGAGAAAAGTGTTCTCTATCGACTGGCATGGCAATTGTCGACCGCCCCAATAACACTAGGAAATCCTCCAAGTTCCTGGAAGTTAACTGATCATAATGATACGAACTCAGTCAGGAAATAAACAAATCTATCAAATGGCAGCTCGACCACGGCGTGAGAAAAACTCTCCAGCACCTTAGACGGATGTTTCTGAGAACTATTTAGTGTCTCGCCGATGGTCATTTGCAAACTGCCACTTGGACAATTGCAATATGTTGCGCTTAAACGTTTCTTCCTACACTGCATGAATGCTGTTAACTTTCATGCTGTAATGTTTTGGCTGCTCGCAATATCCCATCCCCCTGTTTTTGAATAGGTAGCTAATTCGAAGGCCGATATGTCCCTAACTGCTACTTTGTCATCAAGATGACTTATCGTTAGAATAAGAATAGAATGCTAAAAAAATGGCCTGTTCTCGAGATTGTTTGTAAAAACGTTTGGCAATAGATGGCCGCCAGGTATAGCGATACAAAAGCTTGTTTTGTGCATAGTTTGATAAAAATTCTAAATAAACGCTTACCGAATCGAATCCTTGACGAATCCACGAGTATTAAGTACAGAAAGGGTGAAGTTATGAAAGGGCCACAAATGAGGACGTGTGTTTACAACGTCCAAGAGGTTGATAAGGGAATAGATTGAGCGAAATCCAGGACCATAGTAATAATTCAAGTTTGATGGGCATGGCGGAGTGATACTGCTTTCGCACATAAAGTCAGACACTACGGTTATTTTAAGCGGGAGCTGAATTTCTTTGCCAGCCACATTTAGGAGCTGTTGCGTTGCAGCTCCTTGAAAAAGTAGGAGCCAGAAGCAGAGTTCTTTTATTAGTGTCATTTATATCTATCATTTCAATCAACAGCTCTAGAGGTTAAGACACAGGGCGCGACCTATGGCCAACCTCCCTTTCTATTATGTTCGTCAGAGAAGAATAACCTCGCCATGCGCAAGTACAGTAGCTAAGCGGACTGCCTAACGAATAATTTTCACTGTGGGTGTTAAAGCAATACCATGCTTTAAAATCTGATATCTTTTGCCATTGCGCTGCACATTCTCATTAGTCAGTATGAAGCCTACAGACAAACCCAGACATGGCTATACTATATGTGTTTTATCAGATATTAAATAGTCATGGACCCAGCGCCTGCTGTATTGATTGAATGCAGGTAAACAAGGCTAGCTTGCAGAGGCGAGAATACTGGCCCATGTGGTCCGACAGTCCGCAGAATACCTTATTTGCAGGAAGGCACAATGAATAGGGGCACATGAGCAAATATTTACTGCGCAATACCACGAACTTGCGTTTGCTTCTTTTTTTGCTTCTCTAACGTTATTCGGCATGTCAAAAATGAATTTCCCCAATTTGCGGCCAAGAAATTCGATTGCGTCTACCTCGCGTGCGCAAGACTGAAAGCGCAAGTTCAAATCCCGTCCCGCTTTCTCATGGACTTCGACTGCGTCATTTTTGCTGACAGAGCATAAAGATTTATATGAACGTGAACATACCATGCAAAAGGAACGTTGATTAGGCACGAATATCCTCACTTTTTTGCCCCAGATCATTTTGTTCGTCAGTAGATTCTTTGTTATCACTCAAAAGAGGAAGGGACAAAGCATATTGACGCATGATAATATAGCTCACTGCGAAAATTGTAATTAAAGGAACAGCTGGTAATAATTAGATAGGAAAAATTCTTTTAATTACTTTCAACCAGATTTCGGCGTAATTTTCTGGCGTCCATGCTGCGTAAATTTTGTCTAATGAAGCAAATGGAACGAAAGAAAAGGCTTCAGTAAGGCTTAGAAATTCAGGAAGCGATTTCCTCAGTTGGAGCACGATTAAAATCACAAGGTGAGGACATATTAGTTCCCATAATATATGTCTAATAAATAGTTACATACAAAATCTTAAAATATGAATATTAATACCATATTTACAGATATACATTTATATTTTCAAAAATAAAAACCTGAATCTATGTGAGTCTTATCTTATCTTTGTCATAGCGGGCCTTTCACAGAATTATTTTGCAATAAAGTGCTATGTCAAGTGCATGGCTATATACTTAAAAGTATTCTAAGGCCCCTCCAACGTCTGTAAAACAGGTGAGATACACGGTTTTGTTACGCGAATGTTTTCTTGATAATCTAAAACTGCCTCTTGTACAAAGTCTACAAATAAATTGCTAGTTTCACGTTGAATAAATTAAGGGTCGAACCTTAACTGCTGTTTTGCTTTGTTTCGAACATTGTCTTTCTTTGGCACCCTCCCCGCCATTACCACTGTAAATACTTAGAATGCGAGTAGATACTACATTGTAATAAAGGGTAGGAGCTATAGTGTGATTAGCGTTGATACAGTTTTGGAAAAAAGATTCAGTTTCAGTTTCAGTTAAGTTAACTGAATTCCTGAATAGATTTAGTTTCAGTTACAGTTAACTGGATCTCAAAAGATTCAGTTAACTGAATTTAACTGAATGATTCAGTTTTCCCTTAAAAAGCATTTTGCATCTAGATGTGAACACTTGACGGCAACAATTCCCACTTTTCTTCAGTCAAATAACTGCTCTTCCAAATTTAAGACTTTAAACAGCTCACAAGACGCAGTAAAGACCTAAGTCAACACCAGAGGGTCCTTTACGAGCACATCGATGCACGACCATGTCTCAACAGTCCACCCACCAACAAATCCGCACACAGACCAAGTACCCGAAACTTGTAACCGTTCTAATTCTAATGCCATAGCTCATGATTGTAATTTCTTTTAGTCCGAAAGAGAGCTCTGCGCAAAATATTTAGCTCGTTTGGGCAACTACTCAGCAAAGGTCAGCGGCCGAAGTCCTGCAAATTTTTGGAAACATTCTCGCTTCGTCGGGTCTTCTGTGCAAAACAATTCAGAGCCATAAGCCTGGAAGACGGAACCAAAGCCGATACCTGAACTGCGGGTTCAGAAGAACCCTGCGAGTGTTTCTCAACTTTCTGTCGCCTCGCAACACACGAATTTAAGAAACCCGCAAGATTTTAGGAGCTGACCGCTGCTGACCAGCTGGCCATAAGGGCCAAATATTTTCAGTAGAGCTTCCTTCCACACCAGGAACTTGGGAATTATCGAATTAGCATGTCAAGTTCAACTCACTGGTTGCCAGAGCTTTCTAAGATCAAGAAGATGAAACTTTAAAATGTTTGTAATAAAATGATTGAAATTGAAGAAACCCTTTTTCTTATAGTGTAGGTGCTTTTATTTTATTTCAATCATACCGACTGCTTTTCAACTTGGACCTCGCCTAGCTTATAACTCTGTCACTCGGCGCTAGCCTGCAGGAAATGATGAAGCACTACAATATTCGTGAAGATTTTGCAACATCTCTCCACATTTAGACCAAAATTCGAATGGATCGATTTCTTTTACGATTACTAGCGTTTTAAGGATAACAAAATACGCCTCCAACTCGCGATTAAGATGATTCGAACCAGCAATGCGTCTAGCTGCGTTTCGTTTCTCTTTGAGATCTGCGCGAACATCCGCATACAGATTACTAATTTTGCAAAGCGTGGTAACTCGAAAACTGAATTTAACTGATTCTAAAAAGATTTAGTTACAGTTAAATTCAGTTTTGGCGAGGAGATTCAGTTTCAGTTTCACTTACAGTTAACTGAATTAAAAAGATTCAGTTAACTGATAGATTCAGTTTCAGTTTCAGTTAACTGTAACAACGCTAAGTGTGATAGCTGAAATCCTACCGTCGGCTCAGGTTCGTTAACTAGCACGCTGCCACTTCGGCACCATCGCTTTTATTTTTCCTCAACAAAAGAGAGAAGGACCGACCGTACAGTGAAGCTACCAACTTCTCTCTGCCCATCAGCATCGAATAGACACATATAGTAAATGAAATAGTAAAGGAAGGTCAAGAGGTCGGTGGGTGCTCGTATGGGAATGTCCAATATCTTTAGTTTGAGGAGCGGAGGGGCAGCTGCTATCGGGTGGAAAGTCAAGCAAGTCGATCTGGTGGTAAAATACTGCGTGGGTTGAACTAGTGTTTGTCGGGCGGTCGTCGGCGTGGAAATGGCATTGTTTGAGTACGAGATGAAAAGAGGCGATATCCAGTTTTCCGTGCTGTGGCATACAGGCCATACCTTTCCATCAATGCTTTACATTACAACATCATCGATCGCTCAGTAGCAGTTTCATACATGAACTGGAATCATCGAAGCTGTCGTGTTATTGATTAATGCTGGTATATAGTCTTTCGTGCATTTAAAGACGTAATAGCAGCTAGGTGCATGTCGACACAAAATGTGATGGGCTATTAGAGACAGAGGAATGGGATAAAGTAAGAGAGCAGCCAATATAAGTCTGCGGGAGAGTGAACCGTTTGCGCAGTGTAAAGAAAAAAGTTTTTGCGCAAAGAGCGTTGAATTTTTCCTGATTCTCAGCAGTTAACGACAAGTTGCACGGTGGTGGAAAAAATGTGCGCGAAAGGCAGTCAGGCTTATCTATTGCCCCATGGGCTTATCTATTTAATAAAATACGAGTAAAACAACCTAAATTTTAGATAGGCCTAATGTTTTCATTATCTGGTTAGATCAGGCTTTAACTAAAAGCAAATCTTATGAATGGAGAGTCCAAGAATTACGACGACGAGTTCAAGAAGTGCAGACGACCCATGGAACATTACCTCTAAAGGACCGTCCACATTGCACCTCGGCTGGCGTGCTTACTACTTCTTTTTGACCTACTTCTTCTCGACTTTGCTGACAGCCCTGAAATAATATTGTTTAGTGCTGTTTATCGAATAACTGCTGTGTCTTACATTCTTTCAAGTTTTCCCCGTATCAACAAACCGCATGCTTTCAAATAGTCGCCATTCGGACATTGGAGGTGGTCCTTGCGTACCAGATGGCGGTTTCAGCTTCTTTTTCTCGCGACGATAACGGTCGGTAACGACAACGGTTTTCTATTGTCTTCGGCAAAATTATACTAAAAGCTTATGAGAACTAGTCAAATTAAGTGGCGTTAATAATTACAGTAAGATAAAAAAGTTTACCTGTAATTGCACATGATTCCGCCACTTCTTCCCAGGCGTTCTTTTTCATCATTTAATCTTTTATATTCTTTTGCTTTCATGTTCCAGGTCTAGAAAAAAAATCAAGGTAGAAACTTTTCGTGACTCAAAAATCTTTTCGAGCCCATCCATGTGTTTAGAACTAGAAATATTAAGAGTGAGAAAAATCTTGAGTTTGTCGCCTGTGGTACATCTTATCGTTAGTGGGTGCTGAAGTGATTATAATACATAATCTATCATAATGGTTTACTCTGAATATTATACTCTTCAATATCCCGACATCGATTCTAGAGTTTACTTCGTCTTTGAGTCTTATCAGCATACAGTGATCAAAGTTTGATCAGAATGATGGATTTAATTTATCGTTCTAAGAAAGATGCATCATATACTTTCTTTTGTTTTTTGGCATTTCTGTCTGCCTTGAAGTCAGCGAAATCTAAAATGCTGTAGACGTGTTGCATAAAAAGTGTCCTGCAGTGATTGTTTTCTGAGAACGGTATCCAATCAACTGGACACCCAAGGCGTCAATTCCGCAATTTAAAATCCCTTCTAGTGTTTGTCCACCACCTACTGATTTATTGAAACTGCAGGGTTCCAAATTGATCGCGCCAGGGTTTGCCACCCACCGAAATCACCCGCATTGCAATTGCCTAGTAGAATTTTGATTAAAGCTACGAATGAAAAATAAACACAGTGGTTGGTATGGGCGTGGGTGGGTAAAGATATTGATGTAGGATCATACTGTATAATGGTACATATTTTGGATTTGACTTAGATTTCCTTGTTTCTGTTTCCAGCAAAGATGTCAATTATGAAGAATTGGCTCGCTGTACAGACGATTTCAATGGAGCGCAATGTAAAGCTGTTTGTGTCGAAGCTGTAAGTTTGTTTAGAATTTTTTGGAGTTAAAGACGCGCGCAGAGCTGTTATAAGAATGGTGATATAATGTTAGTCAAGTCAGTGCATATTGTAATCGCTGGATACTCGATATGGCTGCGCGAAGGCAAGGCTAAGGAAAATCAAAAGTGAGGGATTGTGGAACCAAATTTCATGTAGAAATAGAACCCTCTCACTGAACTTGCAACCTTTGTTGGTATGGACTTGCGCGATGTGGTAGAGTTGTGGCGAATGATGCGCATACCACACCAACTGCATGTTGAATAATTATTGCAGTCATTCTCTCGTGTTTATAATCTAATCATAAGTTGTACCTGCGCATCAAACGTTTAGATACCATGGCCATTCGAGGATTGGCTTTGCGGCTTATTTTCAAAAGCATGTTTCTAAAATGCTTAAATAAACTCTAAATTAAAAATGCTCTAAAATAAACTAGAATTCTGATCACTCATTAATCAATGTGATCACTCATTCATCACTTTCATCACTCATTTATCACTCTGATCACTCACGGATCACTTTGATCACTCACTGATTACTCATTAATCACTTCGCTCACTCATTGATCACTCTGATCACTCGCTAGTTACTGTAATCACTCGCTCATCACTCTGATCACCTACTGATCACTTTAATTAATCACTTAGATCAATTTCATTACCTATCGATCACTTCGATCACCCACTGATCACTTTGGTCGCTTACTTCCCTTTGCTAAATATGGATAACTTGATTTCATCTTACTAAACCGCTTTAAATACATCATGATGACTTTGAGATACGGTACCTTTTATCACTTTAAATGTGGTACGACGACACTCTGACCTGCTGATTAGTCCTGATAATTGTGATCAAAAAACCCTTTTGTCACGTCACTTCCGATGTATTCCCGCACATCATAAATCAGTAGATGCCAGAAGGCATGTTCAAATTTGAACTCTCCGCTCAGGTGTGTAATAAAGATATTTTTCAGGGCATGATTGCACTTCGTCGGGGAGCTGTCGAATTGACTCACGAGGATTTCATGGACGCCATTTTGGAAGTCCAAGCGAAGAAAAAGGCCAACTTGAATTACTATGCTTAAACATTGGATGTCAGTTGACAAAAATATGAATCGTTCTTGTCAATTTACTTTGAGGAGCAGGAAGTCATTTTTTGGGGAGAGCGATGTTTAAATAGGATGCGAGCAGTGTATTCAAGTGGTTTCCTAGAAGTGGAATGTCATTTTCTGTGAAGTAAAGATTAATTATGCATCGAAGTGGAAGGAGGCAAAATCAAAGCGGTAGGGACGATGTTTGGGTGATACTAGAGCCTACAAAATGTAAAATTTTAAAGCTACTGTAGGAGTATTGGATTCATGGTAGGCACTTGAACCTGACAATCACATTTTTGCAGTCTTTGAATAAAACGCAAATTGTCGAAAGTTTTCCAATCGTAAAATGCTTGATTATTTTACTTTTTGCGACGTATCTAGCTCATCTGTGCTAGAGTATTTACTTTTCGAGAGAAAAAAAAAGATATTTTTCCTCAGGTCCAGAGAAAGCCCACTCAATCCGCATCAAGTCATAAGAAGTGGAGCGCGAGTTGAATCCAAAAGCTGCGTACTTCTATTACTTGCTGACCTGTACTGTCTCTCATCGTCAGTCTATTTCCACATCGAGAAGTCGAACTTTATTGAAACCAATCGATTCCATTTCTAATACTTTTTATTTCTTTCTCTGTTTGTATCTATCGTGCAGAAGGTTTTCCTGCAGATGTACTGTTGATTCCCTGCAGACGCACCCCTGCGAAGGTATTTGCGCTTGTATCCCTGCCGATGTATCCCGGCAGACGTATCTGTTTCCATGCAGACGTTTTCCTGCAGAGGGCCAATAAAGAGAGTGACTAAAGTGTTATTTGGTAAGCCATGCCTGCGATCTCGCATAAAGGTACGCGACAGAAGCACGACGCACTAGACGCAACGTCAATGTCAATCAATTTCAATGAGATGGTTGGCTTGGTCCATGGCTCACGATCAGTGGAGTAGTGCGTCGCCAAATACTGTAGGGTTCGCCTGAACTGCGTCATCATAAAACGTAACCTTGCTTGAAAATGGTTATAAAACAGAAAGATGTTTCTGCTTATTTTCGAGTATACTGAGCAGCTCAGCAGTTCCGACCAGTTCCCACCAGTGTCCTTAATTTCTGAACGAGCCATGACGGTTAGACAAAAACAACACAATGCTATGGAAGCGGGGGAGAAGAATATCACCACCAAAATTTCTCGTAGGCTAGTAATAAGGCGTCTGCGTGAAACCTAATTTATCGTTATTAAAACCAAGACTAGCATGTGTTCTCTGCTGGATATATTTTCTATATAAAGCTGGTGTATTTTATCTGCTCCACAATTACTCGACCAACAACAAATATTTAGCCTAGCAGGTAAGTGATTTTTCAATTTCGGTGTTCTCCATCTTGTGCAACGCAGATTTTTAGACATGAACGCCTACTTCGTCTTACTTGTGGCTATAGCCCTGATGATAAGCCTGGAAGTCTATGTGGTAAACGCAAATGCTTGCCAGAGCGCACAGTGTTTAAGTGTACCTGGCGGCTGCGCATGTTGTGATTTGGGAAATGTTCCAGGCGACGCCTCTTGGTGCAGCAACGGCTGGTGCGCTTCCTGCTCGGGGTGATACATGCTATCAGACAGTACTACGATAGCTCCATGTCGTGAAGTAAAAATCTCTCGACTTCCAATAAAGAATGCATAGTTTTTGTCTAGTGGCAGTGTCAGTTAGATAAGACAAGTCGTCTCAGCGTGTACAGTCAACGTCGCCTAATAGAAACCCAAAATCCTACGAAAAAAGTTTCTTATAAACGAAGTTTCTAATAAGCAAAGTTTATAGTAGCCGAAATTCTGATTTATTTTACTGTTGCTACTAAAAGTTTCTTATACGCGAAGATACATGTACAGCCAAAATTATTCCTTAGCAGCGAAGAAGTCAGTAATTTTTCGCTGCTTCCGTTTTTTTAAGACATGTTTCTCAATCAACTCCTCAATAGCATAAAAGGCATCATATTCAGTAAAATTCTCCTCCAAATATTTTTTTATGCCAGCTAAGAATGTCATCGCATCCGAGTGGGAGAGCTTCTGTTCGATCACCTGACTGATTTCAGGTTTCTCTTCCTCCTCGTCCTCGTCATCATCGCCAATCATAATTTGACGTTTTCGCTTTATTGCCGTCACAAATCTCGATATCCGTTACAGCTCCATGGCACTCGATTTCTTGATCGCAATTCGTGAAATCCTCGAATTCAGCCGGAGCCAATCCGCAATCGACCATATCTTGATCATCTTAGCCTTCAATAGCTTCGTCAACATCCATTACGTCAATTTCCACACGTTTGATGATGTCACATTTACGGAAACAATTAGACATCGTTGCAGGCGTAACAAGAAACCATGCGCGTTTGAGCATGTGCATGGCTTTCAGTACATCGACAGATTTGGCAAAATCGAAGGTAGAAATTCCTTCTTCGATTCCATGTAACATTTTTCTCATCAGTTGAGTGCGATAATGAGCCTTAGCCGCACGAATAATGCCTTGATCAAGCGGTTGAATCAAAGAGGTTGTATTTGGTGGCAAGAAAATGATGTTGATATTCTTGAGTGGAATATCGATTTTGTGACAGGCCGCATTATCGACGAACAAGATGATATTTCGATTGAGTTGCCTGTCGAATTTCTGAAGAATATGCACCCATATTTTACTTGTCATTCATGCTTTTTTGTTTGCGTAATAAGGCAAAGGTGGCTTTCCTCGACGGAAACATGGTGGATTTTCGAATTTTCGATCACGAATAACTTTTTCTCAGTTCCCGTGGCGTTGCACAGAAACAATACGGTTAAACGATCCTTCTGCGCTTTTCCACCAGTCGGATGATCACCAGCCACCGCTAATGTGTTTGATGTCGTAGCTTTATAAAGTAATCTGGATTCCTATGCATTGAATATATCTTTTGGATCGATTCCATCGATAATTCCAGGTAAAATATCCTCGAGCCATTGTTCAGCGCCATCTTCGTCAGCATATGCCCGTTCACCGTGAATGGGTTTGAATTCGATTTTGTGTTTTTTCTTGAATCTGTCCAACCAACTTTCAGATGGTCCGTCCAGATCGAACATTGCAGCATACTGACGCGCCTTTTCGAGTATCAATGGACCATTGATCGTGGGGTTTGAAGCCTCATCGTTTGAAACCAAGCAAATAAGGCCTCGTCAACTGGGTCAATTTTCGATTTGCGTTCGCGCTTTCTTCCGAGATTTCCATTCGATAATGCCTTCTCGCGAATTTTCTCTTCGTCCTTTTTCAATTTCGGCTTTTCCAATTTCGAAATAATCGATTTATGACGACCAAAATGAATGGCCGCTTCGCTTTGCTTCATATGTATGAGAGCATCCAGAACTTCCATTTTTTTGTTTTAGCGACATATCGGATCGACCTTTTTTTGGTTTGTCCGCCATGACAACGATTCGGCACTCTTTTACTTTAGCCCCCCCCCCCAAGTTTTCCAGTTTATTATTCCTATTAGCCGTGCACTTTAGCGCTTGCAGCAGACATCCTAGCAAAGGCCGATATGAGATTTGAGAGGTATGAGGGGTAAGGAATACAAGTGGGCTAAGTATTCTGTTTCTTCGGAGGGAGGGCTCAGAGGGAAGGGAGGTTTAGACCACCCCGAGCACGCCCTCCCAATGGCGATGAATCCATTTAGGCTCGGGGGGGTCTGGGGGGCAGAGCCCACCAGGGCCGAAATGTTGCGCTCGACGCAGCAATTGAGTGCCGTGTCATATTGGGATTTTGGCTAGCGGTTTTTTGTAGCGCTAGGCATATTCGCATATGCCCTGCAAAAATTTTTTCGGTTTTTTGACGGTCGGTTAGTCGGGAATCTTTCATGTGAAGGCGATCGTGTTTGTAAGTCATACATAAGTGACTGAAAATCGACGTATTGTAAAGGTTGGTTAGCTCAGTCAGTAGAGCATCGATTCTTGAATCCAGGGGTATTCGTGCTGTGCGGGTTCGAGTCTCATACCTCTCAAATCTCATATCGGCCTTTGCTAGGATGTCTGCTGCAAGCGCTAAAGTGCACGGCTAATAGGAATAATAAACTGGAAAACTTGGGGGGGGGGGGGGGGGGGCTGAAGTAAAAGAGGGCCAAAGATTCCTTAAAAATTTCAGTAGATGCATTGGCGGTTGTAGCAGACATATATTCCACTCTGTCATAAGTTGCTTATAAACGAAGAAAAAGGCGGTGGGACACGTAAAATGGTTTCTAATAACCGAAGGTTTCTATTAACCGAGTTGCTATTATTCGAAGTGAGACACGTACAAAAGATAGGGCAAAAAACGGGACACAGAAAATGGTTCCCAATAAGCGAAGTTTCTATTCACTGGGTTTCTTTTAAGCGAAGTTGACTGTATCATCAATTTCTCTGCAGAATACATCTAGACATAAAAACAAACATTCTCATACCTTCTAAAACCTCTGAAAGTGTGGTTGTATGATCTGTTTTTAAAGATTTTAAAAAATGGATTTTTCTGACAAGCTCCTATGGTTTTCTGCCATTTCTTGCGTACTTAGATCTTAAATGTAAAGCCACAATAGAGACGATGGGGGAGGGGGACGAGGGTAATGATAAATGGTTCAGTAGATGGTTTAGGCACATTTTACGCTAGCCAAACCCTGTCTCCTACTGTAGTTACCATAAAGAAAAAAGAGGTCGTCAATTTAGAGGGCACCTTCAATGTTAGCACCCTACAGATGGGTGAGAGAAAGAAAATTTTCGCACCCGCGTTCGATTCCCCTTATCTTTTTCTTCATTTTATGTGTGCTTTCGCCCGTTTTGCCAATAGCTGGTCAGCAGTCAAACCGTATAAGCAAGGCTGTGCAGGAACCAGCACACTCAGTACTGTCCCTCTGCGTGTCTCCACTAGAATCACCTCCACGCGAGGGCATCCTGGACAGAAAACCGACATCCTCGGACGATGGCGGGTGGCTGTGAACCCTGTCCGTGTTCAACAGCCAATTGTGTCGTCGTTTGGCTAGCGTATCTCCACTTGGAGCACCTCGACTGCACAAAGTGAGCCACCCACAGCCTGGCGTGCAAGGCCAGCGAGGGTTTATGGTTGGGGCGATTAAACCCAGGACGAGTCTAGCCACTCGCTCCTGAGCAATATGGAGAGACGCATGCCGGAATGCTGCACCAATGCAGCCACAGATTCCCTTTATCTGCAAACAAGCCGATGTGTCGCTGATCAATAAGACTGACGAGTGTCATAGCCAATATCACCCGACCACTTTCAAAAAAGTTTTTTGCGATTTTTTTTTGAAAATCGAAATGTTCTCTCTCTGCAAGTATTAGTTTACCATTACCAAGGTGAAGTTTACTAACGATAAGTGTCATCGCAAGAGCCAACACGTAGAATTTTTGAAAACCAAAACCCCAAAAATTTCACGCCTGTTTATGTGTGTACAGTACGCTTCCTCATACAGTACACGTGCCTGCAAGGTTGAACCAATAATGTTAAATATAAAAACCAGTATGATTTGCATATAACCTGGTACATTCTTGGTCTAAAACATTTCTGGCTCTGTCGCTTGGCCGCTAATGGACTTCAGTCAATCTTAGGAATATGCGCGACGTAAAGTGAGTGCAAAGAATTGATTCAGCGTGTGTACAGAAAAAGCAATGGTAAAACGTATAAACTATAAACAAGCACAACCTCATCGCTTGCATGTCCTTTTTGATTGTCACTAGTAAATCTATCTCTAGTACATAGATCTGTAGCGTTTGCCATCGACCGCTTTGCAAGTTCCATCGACTCAAAAAGTTCTTTGACGCAGAGGTTGCTGCCATTAGTTGGTAGTGCGGTCAATTGAGTCTTATAAATTTGTTCAAATTTGTTTAGCTCGCACTGATTTGTTGACAGGCGAGGATTGTTTGAGATCGAAATGATAAACGTTTGAAAAAGACGCGAAGCTTTCGACATGCTGAACAGAAGCAAAGGCGGAGGAAACGTTTGAAGATCCGTTCTATCAAAAAAAAATTCTTGCAAATTTTTATAGTATTTTGGGACATATGGTTGCACTGGCCAGGAATCAGGATCTCTCAAAATAACACTGCTCAGTGGGTTTTGTTTAATTGTCAACCATTTTATGTTGCAGGTGTACTGCAGTGTTGGCGGCAAGCTACGCAATCCAGCACATTCCATTGTTAGCCGCTTCAGATGGCCCAAAGTCGCGAAGGCGTCATGTCCAAGCTCTAAGGTCTGATAAAAGGAAAGAGACAGAGTTTCGAGTTTGGTCAAGTTTTCTATGTCACTTCTACTCAGTTTTAACGTCTTGCAAAGACCATACTTGCAGCTAAATGGTGAATAAAAATTTATCCCATAACCAACAAAACCATCCAAGTTTAGAAGCTTCAGGCTCCAAAGACTTTTAAGGGATGGCAACGGACTCAAGCAATTCCCACTTAAATCTAGGCGGACAAGTTTATTCATGCCGTCTAAAAAGTTAGTGGGAACTACTCTCAAATTCAGGTTAGTAAGGTCTAAATTTTCAAGATTAGGGTACAGGTGAGCGAGACTAACGTTTTCTGGTAGCTCCTTCAGTGGAGTATTGATAAAAGCAAGATGGAGAAGCGAGGCCAATGGAGGCATGCTCGTAAAGAGAAAACTGACTGACACGTCAGAAACATGTAAGAAAATAATATTTTCTGCCTCTTTCAACCATGCAGGGACCTCTCGTAAGCCAGCGCAACGGCTGCAAACCAAAGATCGCAAGACTTTAGCGAAGGGTGGTCTAGGAATTGACGTAAAGTTGAAATCGTATATTGAGAAGAACTCAATATCGGCTGTCATATTTGCAAATCCGGCTTGAATACTCGTATCTTTCCACTGCGGATTTTGTGCGCCATTGCATCCAATAGCCAAATACACAAGCTTTTGCAAATGCGGTCGAAGGAAGTAGTCCACTGATGTCGATTTTGTGTACATGTTAGAATAATCGCGATTAATGTCCACTTGTAATGCTTCGATATTCATTTCGTCAAACGCGAACATGAGATCATCCATGAGAGCTGGCAATCCTTCCATATCTAGAAGAACACCAGAGAGGCGTGCTGCAAAAAATATGTGATCGGCATTCGCGCTTAATTCTGCAGGCCACTTTAGATCCTTGCAATTAAATGCTGTTCGTTGTTGTGCCAAAAATTCCCCACTCCAATGAACTGCTCTGCCATGCTGAACGCAGTCCATTAAATAAAGACTTATTTCCAAGGTGCATTTGCAGTTTTTCTCGCAAGCCTTTGAATCGAGTACATTAAACATATTCACGCTATCTAGTGGTATTTGGGGATGTATAATGTACGCCGCATATTTCCACCACAAGTCTTTGAAGCATATTGCCAGCTTCGATTGGAGAGAAGGGACTGGCTCACAACTTATACTGATTCCAACGACATCCGCATTATAGGTCCCACTTGGACATTCAAATGCGTCTTGACGCCCATCAACTACGGCAATTAACACCAGAATAAAGTGTCGCAAACCAAGACGTGTCCCTAGCTCGAAACGAGATCGTTTAATTTGAAACCTCATTTTACGAGCTAGATAATTCTTTAGATTTGCAGAAGCTGACGACTCTTAACGGTTTCCATATTGGCGTTAAAAGCGATATTATTCTGACTACCGTATGAATACGACACACGGCGTGTTTTTGTTACAAGCGTCTTTATATTATAAGTAGCTGCTCGTAGTGAGTTGGTGATTGAAAATATTAAGTATGGGCATACAGCAGCAGGCGGCCATGCGCATTTTATTTGAGCTCACTGCGAGTAAATTAGTGTGGGGTAGACATTAATCATGGGTGAATAGAATATTAAATGTTGTGGACTAAGTTTATTCCACTCAACTTAGTTGGGAGTGGACAGCGATTAGTCAGCATCCCCTTGTGTTCAATTTGCACCTAGCACGAATTATCGAGGTTAGAAAGAGGCAAAAAGTAGTTTCTGAATCTGATTAAAAACACCTTCGCTGCTATTCATTTGCTGGCTGCCACATACATACCATTTTAATACGGCTACCTCAATTCGATAGATAGCACTTGCTGGCGTCTCACCTCATCACGAAACGCAGATATCAGCTCGCGCGAATTTACTGCTGCACAACCAAACAACTGCAGGGGCTGCGCTGGAGAAACATACTGTGATTGTGAGATGCTCAGCGAACCATAGCTTCCATATGATTAATCAGTTTAAAAAATCTCTACTGCATCACTGAATGAGCTCTCCAAATATCCCAAGTCGTTACCCAAACAAATCCTTTTTTATAATTTTTCTTGGCCGCAGCCCGTTTTGCCTATAGGCCAGTGTCACGACAAAATCTGTTGACATCAAAACTGGTCTGGTCCCACAAATTTTCTGATCAAATCACCGCGATTGGGATCGTTACTTACGTCCTGCCGTGTTTTCCTGCAGCACTTGCATTCAAACTGCTCTTGAGTACAGCCTATTTTTCCTCAGTTATGGCCGAAAAGCGCGAACCCCTACCGACGCTAGCTATCATTTCACCCGCAGCGTCTACACAGAAGAATTGCCAAGTTAAGTGGACGAAATGAAGAAACTATTTACATGCGCCCATGGAAAGGTACGTGAGCGTATGGAGCATGAAGACGCCCGTCAAAAAGCATATTACGATCAGAAGAAAACAGCTTATCGGTTTACTGAAGGAAACTTGATTAGCTTCCGCCGTCCCCAGAACCTGACTCAAGAAGGAGCTAAATTAGCCTACAGCTGGTCTCCATTGCATTGTGTCCTCACTGTCAAAGAACCACTCCTCTACGTGAAACCTACCGATAAGCCTGATGAACCAGAAATCACATGAACAATGCCAAGCCAGCCACTCGAGCTGAGCATGAATATATGCCCTACGAAATCCAGATGAGCTACCTGACGATCACAATGAACCAGAGTTGTGAAAGCATTCTACACTGCCTATTACTGAGCAGTTGTATCTAACGCACCGTCTGACGCATTGTAACCAGGTGAAATTTCTGGACAACGCACAAGCGTATACTGTGCTGTCATGTATTCAGTAATGGATGCGACCTTTTAAAGAGAAATGTAAAAACGTGGTTCTGAGCTCTATGATATTAGGCTAGCTATCTTGAAGACGTAGTGGATGCTAAAGTTAAGCTAGGATGCAAGTGCCAAAGGCTACTTTGGGCCTCTTATAAGACTACTTGTCTTGTAGAAGAGGTTTACCACTCGACCGCACCGAGTACACGCAGGCATGAACACTGATTAGTCGGACGAGCATCTACCCAAGGGCAAAAGTGCACCGGCACAAAACAAACAAACAACATACATCAGACAAAGGGAGGACCAGTTCCACACACAGCAATCACCGAACGATACCGAACAGGCCTAACATCAGACGAGGTCACTCTCATTTGCATATCCTGATCTTCATTCCCCCTTACACTCTGGCAATATGTCCCCCAAACAATTTTTCTCTAGAGGCTTCCGTCGCAGCAGTGTATAGAAAAAACGTTTTCGCTCTAAGAGTTATGACTAGTGTAAAGAACGGGTCACCTCTATTTCTCCAAACACCGAGAAGAATTAAATAGGCTTTCGAACGAGATCAGTTGCGCCTCTTTTTATGATGACTAAGGTGTGCTAGGGCTTCTCAAAGTTCCCCAACGACCTAGATTTTTGACAAAAAACAGCTATTTTCCCTTTCCCCCTAAAATTTTTAAACCAGACGCGTCTTTTTTCACTCTTTTCACGTCTATGTGAGGTATACGCTGCACAAAACTGCTATGTGACTGCTAGAAATGAGAAAAAGCTGATTTGTACCAAGTCCTTGTTGTTTTCAGGTGCACGTGTGCACTTCAGTGCAAAATAGTTCCTTTTTTGCAGTTCAGTTTAGGTACCACAGACAGAAGAACGGTCATTGGACTGACCTCCTGCTAGAAAAGACCAAGTCACACCACACAGCGGATGCTGTCAACAAGAAACCGCGATGATGGGTGCTGAAGACAAAGCAAAGTGGGAAAGGTTGGCTCAACAACAGAAGTGTGGGCCGAATGGCTGGTTAGACAACAGCGGTGTGGCCCGGGGGGGGGGGGGGGGGGGTGGTGGGGCACGGGACGAGAGGTACGGCCGGGGCGGCCCAAAGAAAGTACCGAACGGACAGTGATTGAATGGTTCAATGCAGCGTTGCCAGATGCAGCTAGAATCCGCTAGATCTAGCGGATTTTTTGTCCGGCAGCGGGAAAAACAGCGGATTGAGTGTTTTAGCGGAATTTGCAGCTAATTTTGGGGTTTTCAGCGGATTTGTGCCAATCTACAGTATGCTCGAGTAGCCTTTGCGGGAAGGTTTTTTAAACAGCTCACCCATTTTTTTGCGACTTTTGAGACAGTTTTGTCTGTGCGTTGAGGTCTGAAGGGTCAGTGTTGACAAGGGATGGGGTAGGCAACACAGTAATTTCGACTATGGGTCTACGATTTTGAATAAAAGACCGTATTTGACAACAAATTCATAGTTGAGTGCTCAGTTGGTATCACAGCAGGCCTAACCACAATCCAGCCTTTCGCACGAGTGTGGGTCTCAAAGGGTCTCTCATACTGACATGTCCGGTCGTAGGTTCAGTGAGCGCACAACGGCTCCTCACCATCTTGAAATCCCAGCTGGAAGAACTGCATCATTCTCGAAGGCATTTGAAGTGTCGGCCATAAAACTGTGGAATGATCTGCCGTAGGGCATAGTGAATAGTCAATATGACACTTTCAAACGATTCGTTCCAATTTTTGTTTAATTGACTATGACTTCTAAACTTTTATTTATTTCTTGGTGCTGCGCCCTAGTATGGACGTATTGTCTTTGGCTGCAGAAATATACAGATTCTATTTTCCTTGGATCGACATTTTGTTCTTTTCCTCGCCAGGCGTCACCATGGCGTAAAATTGATGGTGTTGAAAAAGTCTTTACATCCACAGTACTGTAGGAGATCGGCGAACACGCTTCCAAAATATTTATGGAACGCCTTGTCACCCGGATTTGAAAATTTTAGTGATTCCACAAGTTTTACCCAATTTCCATTTCAAGTTTCCTAATTTCAACATGACCCAGTAAATCCTGTCTATCTTGCTGAGGTACCCGGCAGGCCTGACGGATCGATGCTAAAAAATAAAAATTGACGCGAAGCCTATAGACAATAGAGATGTGGCCGTGATAAATTTTGAGAGGTTCGCTATGAGCGTTTCTGTTTTAAATTACCAGGCGGACAGAATAGCTGAACAGATAAGCTACAGCAATGCATTGGGCTGAAATTATTCGGGACTTTGCAAATTTTATGGCTTAAAATTCAACTCCGGCCACGTTGGTGACGGAAAAATGCTCGCCAAAATTTTAAGACAGACTTTCTGTAAGAATCGACTATGTATTTTCGAGAGATAGTGAACAACCTAGAAAAATGGAAAAGCGATTTTGGGTGTTGAATCGATCGGGTATACCGTGTAGGTGTGCTCGTTGCCATTATTTTCGCCTGGAATCCGCTCGTTGACTTTATATTGAGATTGGAGTGATGTTGTGAAACATGGAAATTTTTGAAAAAACGGTGGGCGATATCGCCCATATCTGGTCAATCCAATAGCTGCCTAACATGTCCATGAATCTCCTGATAGACTTGAACGTAGAATCCAAATCTGGCTTCAAAATTTGTCTATCTCAAATGATTATTGCGCTATTCAACATTTTTAACAATATCAGTCCAGTCAAAGTTGTTTGTCGGCTGGGGACAAACGGGACAAGAAGATGTCGAGACGGCACTGTCCATCACTGAGCTCATTGAAGCAGCGTTGCCAGATGTAAAATTGAAAACTCGCTGCCAGGGACCTGAAAATCCGCTAAAAATCCGCTGTATATGTTAAAACTCCGCTAAAAAATTCGCCAAAAATTTATCGCAAAACTGAGCTATTTTAGCAAAGAAAGCATGGAATACAGTACAGTCGATAACGGCGAATGAGGAAAAGTTTCGTCACACATGCTCAAATGCTGTGCCATCTACCACATATCTCAAGGAATTTATTCCAGGCTTGGGACCAAGGTCAGGGAAGAGGCAAAAAATTTCTATTCATAGCAAACAAGGGGGACAGAAGAAAGGGGAACCGCCTTTGAGACCCACACTCGTGCGAAAGGCTGGATTGTGGTTAGGCCTGCTGTGATACCAACTGAGCACTCAACTATGAATTTGTTGTCAAATACGGTCTTTTATTCAAAATCGTAGACCCATAGTCGAAATTACTGTGTTGCCTACCCCATCCCTTGTCAACACTGACCCTTCAGACCTCAACGCACAGACAAAACTGTCTCAAAAGTCGCAAAAAAATGGGTGAGCTGTTTAAAAAACCTTCCCGCAAAGGCTACTCGAGCATACTGTAGATTGGCACAAATCCGCTGAAAACCCCAAAATTAGCTGCAAATTCCGCTAAAACACTCAATCCGCTGTTTTTCCCGCTGCCGGACAAAAAATCCGCTAGATCTAGCGGATTCTAGCTGCATCTGGCAACGCTGCATTGAAGGATTCAATAACTGTCCCTGCCTTCCTATCTACTGGCCGCCGCGGCCTGACCTCTCGTCCCGAGCCCCACCACCCCCCCCCCCCCCCCCGGGCCACACCGCTGTTGTCTAACCAGCCATTCGGCCCACACTTCTGTTGTTGAGCCAACCTTTCCCACTTTGCTTTGTCTTCAGCACCCATCATCGCGGTTTCTTGTTGACAGCATCCGCTGTGTGGTGTGACTTGGTCTTTTCTAGCAGGAGGTCAGTCCAATGACCGTTCTTCTGTCTGTGGTACCTAAACTGAACTGCAAAAAAGGAACTATTTTGCACTGAAGTGCACACGTGCACCTGAAAACAACAAGGACTTGGTACAAATCAGCTTTTTCTCATTTCTAGCAGTCACATAGCAGTTTTGTGCAGCGTATACCTCACATAGACGTGAAAAGAGTGAAAAAAGACGCGTCTGGTTTAAAAATTTTAGGGGGAAAGGGAAAATAGCTGTTTTTTGTCAAAAATCTAGGTCGTTGGGGAACTTTGAGAAGCCCTAGCACACCTTAGTCATCATAAAAAGAGGCGCAACTGATCTCGTTCGAAAGCCTATTTAATTCTTCTCGGTGTTTGGAGAAATAGAGGTGACCCGTTCTTTACACTAGTCATAACTCTTAGAGCGAAAACGTTTTTTCTATACACTGCTGCGACGGAAGCCTCTAGAGAAAAATTGTTTGGGGGACATATTGCCAGAGTGTAAGGGGGAATGAAGATCAGGATATGCAAATGAGAGTGACCTCGTCTGAGGTCTTCCTTCGTGTACCCTGTGTTTTTCGCCCTGGTGTCCCCCCCCGTTTCTGCCGCTTACGGTCTCCTTTGCCTTTGCCCACCCTCCTCCCTCACCCTTTCAAGCCATTCTTACTTCTCATCCCCACGTCCTTCTGCTCCGACACACTCCGCCTTAGCCCAACGCCCCATACCACTACCGTTTCCTCATCTTTCCGTCAGCCCTGCCTCAGCCCTGGTGTCCCCTACTGCGTGTTCCGTAGAGTACCCTACCGTACAAACGCTCTCACGACCGACCCACGCCCCTCTCTCCCCCCTACCCACCCCCCCCACACCAAACCCCCCCCAAAAAACCCCCACCACCAAAAAACAAAAAACCCCCCACCCCCCCAACCCCCCCCCCCCCCCCCCCCCCAACCAACAACACAAAACAAACCAACACAACCACAACCCCCCCCAACCCCCACACCACCCCACCACCCAACCCCCCCCCCCCCCCCCCCCACCCCCCCCCCCACCCCCCCCCCCCCACCCACACCCCCACACCCAAACACACCCCCCCCCCCCCCCCCCCCCCCCCCCCCCCCGCCCCCCCCCCCCCCCCCCCTGTGGCAATATGTACCTGAAACAATTTTTCTGTAGAGGCTTCGGTCGTAGCAGTGTATAGAAAAAACGTTTTCGCTCTAAGAGTTATGACTAGTGTAAAAACGGTCACCTCTATTTCTCCAAACACCGAGAAGAATTAAATAGGCTTTCGAACGAGATCAGTTGCGCCTCTTTTTTATGATGACTAAGGTGTGCTAGGCTTCTCAGAGTCCCCAACGACCTAGATTTTTGACAAAAAACAGCTATTTTCCCTTTCCCCCTAAAATTTTTAAACCAGACGCGTCTTTTTTCACTCTTTTCACGTCTATGTGAGGTATACGCTGCACAAAACTGCTATGTGACTGCTAGAAATGAGAAAAAGCTGATTTGTACCAAGTCCTTGTTGTTTTCAGGTGCACGTGTGCACTTCAGTGCAAAATAGTTCCTTGTTTGCAGTTCAGTTTAGGTACCACAGACAGAAGAACGGTCATTGGCCTGACCTCCTTAGAAAAGACCAAGTCACACCACACAGCGGATGCTGTCAACAAGAAACCGCGATGATGGGTGCTGAAGACAAAGCAAAGTGGGAAAGGTTGGCTCAACAACAGAAGTGTGGGCCGAATGGCTGGTTAGACAACAGCGGTGTGGCCCGGGGGGGGGGGGGGGGGGTGGTGGGGCTCGGGACGAGAGGTCAGGCCGCGGCGGCCAGTAGATAGGAAGGCAGGGACAGTTATTGAATCCTTCAATGCAGCGTTGCCAGATGCAGCTAGAATCCGCTAGATCTAGCGGATTTTTTGTCCGGCAGCGGGAAAAACAGCGGATTGAGTGTTTTAGCGGAATTTGCAGCTAATTTTGGGGTTTTCAGCGGATTTGTGCCAAATTACAGTATGCTCGAGTAGCCTTTGCGGGAAGGTTTTTTAAACAGCTCACCCATTTTTTTGCGACTTTTGAGACAGTTTTGTCTGTGCGTTGAGGTCTGAAGGGTCAGTGTTGACAAGGGGATGGGGTAGGCAACACAGTAATTTCGACTATGGGTCTACGATTTTGAATAAAAGACCGTATTTGACAACAAATTCATAGTTGAGTGCTCAGTTGGTATCACAGCAGGCCTAACCACAATCCGAGCCTTTCGCACGAGTGTGGGTCTCAAAGGGTCTCTCATACTGACATGTCCGGTCGTAGGTTCAGTGAGCGCACAACGGCTCCTCACCATCTTGAAATCCCAGCTGGAAGAACTGCATCATTCTCGAAGGCATTTGAAAATTCGGCCATAAAACTGTGGAATGATCTGCCGTAGGGCATAGTGAATAGTCAATATGACACTTTCAAACGATTCGTTCCAATTTTTGTTTAATTGACTATGACTTCTAAACTTTTATTTATTTCTTGGTGCTGCGCCCTAGTATGGACGTATTGTCTTTGGCTGCAGAAATATACAGATTCTATTTTCCTTGGATCGACATTTTGTTCTTTTCCTCGCCAGGCGTCACCATGGCGTAAAATTGATGGTGTTGAAAAAGTCTTTACATCCACAGTACTGTAGGAGATCGGCGAACACGCTTCCAAAATATTTATGGAACGCCTTGTCACCCGGATTTGAAAATTTTAGTGATTCCACAAGTTTTACCCAATTTCCATTTCAAGTTTCCTAATTTCAACATGACCCAGTAAATCCTGTCTATCTTGCTGAGGTACCCGGCAGGCCTGACGGATCGATGCTAAAAAATAAAAATTGACGCGAAGCCTATAGACAATAGAGATGTGGCCGTGATAAATTTTGAGAGGTTCGCTATGAGCGTTTCTGTTTTAAATTACCAGGCGGACAGAATAGCTGAACAGATAAGCTACAGCAATGCATTGGGCTGAAATTATTCGGGACTTTGCAAATTTTATGGCTTAAAATTCAACTCCGGCCACGTTGGTGACGGAAAAATGCTCGCCAAAATTTTAAGACAGACTTTCTGTAAGAATCGACTATGTATTTTCGAGAGATAGTGAACAACCTAGAAAAATGGAAAAGCGATTTTGGGTGTTGAATCGATCGGGTATACCGTGTAGGTGTGCTCGTTGCCATTATTTTCGCCTGGAATCCGCTCGTTGACTTTATATTGAGATTGGAGTGATGTTGTGAAACATGGAATCGCGCAATAATCATTTGAGATAGACAAATTTTGAAGCCAGATTTGGATTCTACGTCAAGTATCCGGAGATCAGGACAGAGGGATTTTTGACAAAAACGGTGGGCGATATCGCCCATATCTGGTCAATCCAATAGCTGCCTAACATGTCCATGAATCTCCTGATAGACTTGAACGTAGAATCCAAATCTGGCTTCAAAATTTGTCTATCTCAAATGATTATTGCGCTATTCAACATTTTTAACAATATCAGTCCAGTCAAAGTTGTTTGTCGGCTGGGGACAAACGGGACAAGAAGATGTCGAGACGGCACTGTCCATCACTGAGCTCATTGAAGCAGGTTTGCCAGATGTAAAATTGAAAACTCGCTGCCAGGACCTGAAAATCCGCTAAAAATCCGCTGTATATGTTAAAACTCCGCTAAAAAATTCGCCAAAAATTTATCGCAAAACTGCGACTATTTTAGCAAAGAAAGCATGGAATACAGTACAGTCGATAACGGCGAATGAGGAAAAGTTTCGTCACACATGCTCAAATGCTGTGCCATCTACCACATATCTCAAGGAATTTATTCCAGGCTTGGGACCAAGGTCAGGGAAGAGGCAAAAAATTTCTATTCATAGCAAACAAGGGGGACAGAAGAAAGGGGAACCGCCTTTGAGACCCACACTCGTGCGAAAGGCTGGATTGTGGTTAGGCCTACTGTGATACCAACTGAGCACTCAACTATGAATTTGTTGTCAAATACGGTCTTTTATTCAAAATCGTAGACCCATAGTCGAAATTACTGTGTTGCCTACCCCATCCCTTGTCAACACTGACCCTTCAAACCTAGACGCACAGACAAAACTGTCTCAAAAGTCGCAAAAAAATGGGTGAGCTGTTTAAAAAACCTTCCCGCAAAGGCTACTCGAGCATAACTGCCTAGATTGGCTACAAATCCGCTGAAAACCCCAAAATTAGCTGCAAATTCCGCTAAAACACTCAATCCGCTGTTTTTCCCGCTGCCGGACAAAAAATCCGCTAGATCTAGCGGATTCTAGCTGCATCTGGCAACGCTGCATTGAAGGATTCAATAACTGTCCCTGCCTTCCTATCTACTGGCCGCCGCGGCCTGACCTCTCGTCCCGAGCCCCACCAGGGCCCCCCCCCCCCCCGGGCCACACCACTGTATTCTAACCAGCCAAGCGGCCCACACTTCTGTTGTTGAGCCAACCTTTCCCACTTTG
>JASANH010000915.1:0-65350 GCA_030248295.1 Mesodorylaimus sp. YZB2_4
ATCAATAATTTCGTTTTCTGCTTGCTTTTCCTTTGATCATGAGAGATACCGTTTGAGCGCAAGCCGCGAATATCATATTTTTAGAAACTTTAATTCAAAGTTATATTTCAAAATGGAAAGTCGTTGTATTTGTAGTTGTAGGAAATACGAGCGACTAATCAAATTTTCTGCTAAATTTTTTAGGCTGCTTTTTCCATTTCCCGCGTGAAACTGTCGACCTTTCCATGTTACGATTGTAAAAATTTTTAGAAACTGGACCGTCGAAAAAGACAATGGCGATACCGAGAGAAGTATTGGACGATTTATCGAGTCGATTTTTGATGAGTTTACCGCCGGAAGAACGCGATGATCCCGTGCGGGTTTGTTTTCAAGCGGAAAAGGCCCATTGGTTTTATATTGACAATCTGACTTATTATACTGACGACATCGCCAAGGCAGCTGCGTGTCCTAAGTGCAATGTTCGCGAGTTTATCAAGTAAGTATTGGGAGAATCGAGGATGGTTTGGGAAGGCTAAGCAGAATTTTGGAAACGTCAATTCTTGAAAGACATTTCTGGCATTTTGCCAAAATTTAGGTTACGTCATGTTTACGAACACCCTTAGGGCATGTCATGATGGTACTTTGATTTTCATTTAGGTTCCAATCGATGTGTTTTTGAACGGGCAGGGAAGCCAAATTTGGGAAAGATGGAGGCATATTTTTATTTGGGGCCTAAAATTGGGTCTTTGCTTTCAGGCAAATTTTCCAGCACTGTTCGTTCCTTCAGCGATACACGAAAGACATCGATATCATTCTTGAACAATGGCGAGAATATAAATGCGGTATTCCGACGCATGGCGCTATTCTCCTCGACGAGAGCTTGGACAATGTTTTGTTGGTGCAGGGATATCATTCGAAGGCTAGTTGGGGCTTTCCAAAGGGCAAGGTGAGCACGTAGATTGTTGCCTGAAATTTTATTTATCAGACGGGACTTTATTTTTCGATGTAGTGCAACGAAGAAGAATTGCCGCATCATTGTGCTATCCGTGAAGTGAAGGAGGAAACGGGTTTCGATATAACGCCACTAATCGATGAAAACGATTTTTTGGAACGTTACAACCTTGAACCTCAAAATCGTTTGTACGTTGTTCCTGGCGTACCTCGCAATTATTCTTTCAAACCTACAACACGTAATGAAATCAAGGAATGTCGGTGGTTTACATTGGATACTTTACCGACCAGTCGTACGGATAATTCGAAATCGGATCTGGGAATTTATCCAAACAATTTCTACATGGTGTTCCCGTATGTGGAACAAATCAAGAAATGGGTATCTCAACGACGAGAAGGAAGCCATAGCAGTGCTGGTAGTCGATTTCAAGGTGGTGCATCCACCACGCCCACCATCACGAACGGCGATCATCGTCCGCAGCACTTGTACCACGACCAGCGCAGATCTTCCCCTCGGACCCGAAGCGTCAGCTATTCGTCGCCGAGTTATCACAATGGCGGAATTGATCGACAAGCCATCAATGGTGTTCATACGTCGGAGAAGATTCAACGAAATTCGTCCGGAAAACAACCACAAAAGAAAAATAAAAAGACGTCAACGGTACGTCGTCAAAAATTGGATTTCGAAACGGTTGGCGAAAACGAAATTTCGACCACAGGCTTAACGAATATTGTTACTACGACACAATTGGCGACAAATAAGAAAACAGAAATGGCCGCATCGGTCGAAGCTACTCTACGCGACATGATGAGAAATGCTGCTGCAAAAATTGAAGTACAACCGTCGCAGGTATGGCAGCAGTTCAGTTTTAATTGGGAGCCAATATTTTCGGCAATGTGAAGGATATGTATGTTGTTGGATTATTGTTTTATTGTCGTCAGTTTTAACATGCCTTGTTTACGTGTTTGTAACTGCAGGAGGACTAGTAGGGCCTAGTTCGGGCCGCATCTCACTAGTTTTTGTGTTATCCAGGTGTCGCCTGTTTGTAGTAATCCCCTTTGATGCATGTGCTTTAGTGTACTTGTAAGGTGAAGTCGTGCATCAGAGCAACGTCGCTGTTTTATATGGTTATATTTTTTCGTGTGTGCCGGGTACGAAATGAAGCGAAACGTTGCTGACTTGGTTGTGGCCCGTGAATTGGTGTGACTTCACTGAAATGCTTCGAGCAGGTCCCGTTGTACATGCGGACATGGATTGGTTTCTTGAAGGCAATGAGTCGGAAGCTGTTCTCGCTGGCCTCGTGTATTGAAGATGTGGAACCGTTGTTCGGCTCGGATAGTGCACCGGTGAGTGTCTGTTCGGGGAGCACGTGGGTGTGCCCTCTGAGAGACCAAAAACGTTGCTGCTATTCAGTTTATAAGTTTGGTCCAGGGGCCATATGCACAACGCTCACGTTGGCCGTTGTGCATACCCCGTTCGCGCGAGCAGGCCCGCTCAGGAACTGGTGCATTGTGCATATGGCCCCTGATCAAGTAGCGAAGCCATGGCAAGAAGGGTCTCCCAGAACCGCGGTGGCTCAGTTGGCGTTGGTCCCGCATTGCTGGGCCAGCAACCATGACCAGGAGACCGCAGTTCTGTTCCGGCTGAGCACGGCAGCTTAGTAAGCCAGTTCTGACCAACCAGTCATCGGCGGCGATTTAGCAGGTCCGGCCTTGCACACCCGCCTCTGGGCGACTACGAGGTACCGTCAAGTGGAGGACGCCGAACGAGTTGAGAATCAGTGAACTGGTCCTCGAACATCAGTCGGGGAGGTCCCTCCGTGCTCGCCCAGTATCATTCTGGGATGCTGGTGCTGGCATAGGATGCCCTCGTGTGGAGGTGCTCCTAGTGGAGACACACAGGGGGACGCTGCCATGACAGCTGGTCACCTCACGGCCTAGCTAATCGTGTCAAGACTGCTGTACGGCTATGGGCAACACGGGTTGGAAGTTCCGTGGAGAGCTGGGCCGGCACGGTACCCGACCCACAAAAATTTTTAAAAAAGTGTTTCCCATTTAAGCAGTCTGCTCGCGAGGTCGGGCGGGATGGTGATGTGCGATGCATTCCTGATCATTGTCAGACTCGATGTCTGTGTGGCCCTCGTCAGTCGAATGGCCGTGGTTGGTTTCTCCTGGTTGGGAAACTTTAACTTTTCGGGTTGATGTTTGAGCTGCAGGCGTGCCTTGCTCCACCGACTTCGGTCGGTCGCATCCTCCCCTACGACCATCTGTCGGAGGGTTGCATCCCAGGGTGATACTGGGCGAGCACGGAGGGACCTCCCCGACTCATGTTCGAGGATCTGTTTCTGAAGCACGCCACCAGTTCTGTGTGTCACTTATTCTTAGTAACATGTTCTAGGTGGAGGCTATCGAAGGAGTTGGCAATCACTTGATCATCGGATCAGGAAATGGGTGAGCTCACTAATTTTCGTTCAAGGCTCAGATTCCAGGATGGGTGGGTCGAGGATATACGTGCCATATTCTCCCTTTATAGAACCATTGTGTCGATCGCGGTGATGGACGAGTCACAATCGGGGGAGCGTATATTCGTTGAAAATACGACAACCTTACCTCAGGTTCGTTTGTGCTATGTCGGCGTAAGGCACTAACCTCACTGCCTGGCGGGTCATGGCGAGTGGGAGAGAAGTATTCACCCCTGGCTGGGAGACGTCAACCCCTCGGGTCGATGTTTCAGCCGCAGGCTTGACTTTGTCCCACCGATTTCGGTCGGTCACATTCTCCCCTCGCCTACCAGGCGTGGTTGAAGTATTGACCTTGTATGTTTTAGGGGAGACCAGTGGTTCAACTGAGAGCCCTTTCCGCACTGAACCGCGTGTTGGCGTTGAGCGATGGCAGTCTGTACATGTTGACCTTGGATAGCCTGAAGGTATGTGCTGCTGTCTCTGTCAGGTGGTAGGGTTGAGGTTGAGGTGAGCAGGGTGAGAACTTCAGAGTGTGCATAGTTAGAAGCAAGCAGACACCACCGAGCGTGCCTTATGTTCAGATAACAGGCCCGCCTCGAATGCGATCAGTCTCTTGTATGGCATTGAACGAACGGCCGAACACGGATGATCCGCTCTCGATTCTGGTAAGTGATTTGATTTTTGGTCGTAATGCGCTCCGTGTACATTTCTTGTGCAGATGGCCGTCGGATTACGGAGGCGTCAAATTGCAGTGTGCGAATTACAAAGCGATCGTGTGAATTCACAACTGGAGTTGGATACGGATGACATTCCATTGACTCTGGTAAGACATCAGGGGTGCAGGCTGGCCAATGGTGGGCAGAAACTAGAGGGTCTGTGACTTTGAATAGTTGCACTGTCAGATAATTTTATATGCTTGTAATATCACACAAGAGAACAGCCAGAAACGTACCGTCTGCACTAGATCACACGTGACTGCTAGCGAGTGTACCAAGTTGAGTCTCGGCCGATTCGTACCACGTATCGACTGGGCCCGAACTTGATGAACCTCTTGGCCGTAGATTTGGCTCTTTGGTCTTCGTATCTGCTCGTCCGAAACATGAACATGGATGGCAGCATAGAACTGTACTCAGTGTGCTGACCAGTGTGACCTTGAGCCACTGGCATGAGCACGGGCACGCGTTTGGTCAAGTCCAGGTTGTCCAGTTGGCCAAGATCGTCCATCCGCAATAGACCATACGCATTGGCCATTGACAATAGAGCCAGGGCTTGAAGGATTAGTAAGCTGCGGAGTGAGGCCATGATTCGAGCGACTAGTAACTGAGTCGGCTTGCCGTCGAAGTCGGATGATTTATGCTAGCTCGTCGCTACTAGGTGTTGGCTTCGACCGTGGTGCAATTCCATTTCGTTTCTACCCTTTTCATATCCCTCGAGGGTAGAGAGAAGGTGAGAAGGGGATTAGTTTTGTTAATTTCGATTATTCAAAGAGCGCGAGCAAATGGACGGGCCATGAATGTCTGGGGTCCTTGCATTGAGCCGTCTCTATCATAATATCATTGGTCACGGAGGCATCGAGACAGTCAATAGCTTATATGGTGTTGATGTGACCCGTGCTGGCAGAGACGTTGGTTCGCTGGAAATGATCAATTCATTTAGTGCGCTGGGTCCATTGCCAGGGTAGCAGGAGGGAATGTTGCACGGAGATCCTAAGCTCCATGCTCCCTGCTGCCGCACCTTCCAGCTTTGTAACCTCTGTCAATTAGCATGCAATCGGTCTGCTGGTACCGATATTAAAAAAGGTCCCGGTTTTGGTACCCAAGAAATGGGATTAAAACGCTTTCCTCTAGCAAGGTATCTGATACTGAATACTCTTGAATGCGCAGTAGCAAAACAATGCTCTGTATAAAACCATGATTCTGGTTTTGAATTACCACATCAAGTACGCTGTTTGCCTCTTCTTGCAGCTGCCATTAGCAAGGTGCAGGCATATCGTACTGATACCGATACCTGATCAGACTAGCAAGACTAAACGCTGCTATCAATCAGTCAATCAATCATTCTTTTCACAGTGCAATTTTCGTAGGCTGGGTCTCGTGCCGGCCTAGTCTCGCCACGGGACTTCCAACCCGTTTTGGCCTATAGCCGGCAAGTAGTAATGATTTGATAAGCGAGGCGTGAGGCACCCAACTCACTCGGCAGGTTCCCTCTGACATCTATACTAGGATCACATCTGCTGGTGGCAGCTTGTGTTAGCACCAGCGTCATCATAACAGACGAGAAGGGGGCCTTCTCGACTGGTGGTCAGCCACTTGTTGTCTGATCATCTGCTCGTGTGGCCGGGGTCATTCCGTAGGCCCAGGGGTGCAAGTCTAGCGATGGATTTACGAAACTGCCGGCCCCCAGTTAGGGCTGCTGGCCCAGGCGATATGGGACCAATGTTTTAGCCATCTCTGAGCCACCGCGGCTCGTTCTGGAACTTAGGCCAGCTGTAATGTGCCCTCTGTAACTTGATCACCTGGGGCAGTGGAACATGGGCGTGGGAATTGATATGACATCCTTCTGGGTATGCTCCTGGTTGGTCGGACCTGTACAGCCTGAGCAAACATCCCCGCGAATTTTCGAGCTCTTCGCCTAAGATATAACGAGCAAGCACCAACGTTTGAGCGTCTGCAGATTACCATGCCGCGCACTCTGACTGAACCAGCGAGGATCAAGTGTCATATCAGCTGCCATGCCTGAGCCAGCCTGGAAGCTAATCGTATGTAAGCGGGCGCAAAAGGCCGTGACTCCCTGTCGTACTCAAGCATTGCATGAGGAGAGACCAAGAAGTCAATTATGGCCTACTCTTTGGCGGTTTTCGCTTTGACCTAAATTAGTCCTGTTAGGGTGGAGTAGGAAATTATGGACTCATGCACTTGTCAGCACGAAAGTCACTGAGCAGAGCAGTGCTATTGACAGAACACAGCATACGATTGGCTGATGTAGAATTTTATGCTCTGTCGACATCTAATGTGCGAAGTCTTGTTTGACTGTGGCACTATGCACGATCAGTTTTGGATGATTTATCCCAGCAAGTATGGGCAAGGTCCGGGTCCTGGGGAGGGGATAATTTATATGCAAATGTTCACACTGACTTTTGGCGAAGAAATTGTATTTCTTGCTGATAACGGCATTCGCTAGCGATAAGTCACCCGTTTCCTGTCGTCACCCATCATCGTATCGTTAGGGGTATGTGAGTTGGGGTATATGTAAGTGTACAGGGGACCCTTGACAGACACTTAGCCGACTGATGGTTGGGGAGGGGGTGTAGTGTCACGGTTGTAGATTCGAATAAAATAACTGCGAGAGCGTAAAGCTTAGGATCTGTACGCACCCTCCAGTAGAGATACTACATGAGAACATGAACCAGTGGCGACGTTTGCCTCTCCTTCCACATGCGCAGTTTCGACGAGTGTTCGACTCGCGGCCTGGTAAAGCATTTCGTGCATGGTGACCCTTCAACCTCGAGTGCCTGATGGTGTGGTAAATTATGAGCATGGACATCGAGTGTTTCCTGTTTCAGTCGTACGATGACCGGTGCATTTGTTACGCCACCTCGTCACACTATTATGTCATCGCATTGCAAAAACGAGTTACGAGGCCCTTGTTCCCCATGAAAAGCGACGATGCGCAACCGATCGTGAGACGAGTGGCGAAAGTGAGTCGAGTGCCAGCTGAACTTTAAGTTGCGTTGTCACATGTGATTTCTTGCAGGATGAATTCCTATTGACTGGCTTGCACAATCTGGGCATGTTTGTGACGGCGGAAGGTGTGTCGAATCGACAACCGATCAGTTGGGAAGACGATAGTCCCGTGGATGTGGCCGTGTGCCAGCCGTATGCCATCGTATTATCGAGGAGTTTCGTCTCTATCTTCAGGTGAGTGGTGGGAGCTGGCCTGTGCTGGTGGGCCTCGTGTATAGCTAAGCTCCCGATGCTGAGATAGGCAAATAAGCTTTCCCTCTTATTGTTAGATTTGAGTTGTGGCGAAGAAGCGACTTTGGAAAAGGTAACCTCCTGTAGTTCGCTCTGAATCCTTGCTGCTAGAGGTAAAGAATGTCCAGGGGGCCTCGACAGCCTTGAGTCAGCTAGGGCCAGAATTGCCTCTATGCCCATGCTCGAATCGCGGCTTTCATGCACCAATTGGTGACGGGCTGCCGGGATGGATTCTAATAAGTTAGCTTTTAGCGTGTTGGACCAAGAATTAAAACAGAAAATCCCATTTACTGGTGGTCAATGCATTTGCGAATGCGAGGGCGAATTGTTCGTCGCGTCTCGACGTCGAATTTATCAATTGAAACCGGTTTATTGGGAGAAGCAGGTGAGGAGAAGAGGCGGGCGAGGTGTCCAATATTGTCAGTGTCAGTTTCAGGTCGATGCCCTGTTAGCGAGCAATCTTGTGGATGAAGCACTGGAAGTGGCGCGTAGTGCCCAAAAAATCGGCAGTCGAGAACAATACTTTCAGGTACGTTTTTTTTTTAAATTTTCAAGCGGACTTGGTCTGAACATTGTCTGAATGAATTTATGGACCGTTTTTAGCAATTTCGAAAAATACAGCAACGATGCGGTTTCGCCAAGATGTCTCTTGGAGAATGGAATGAAGCCAGGGACTTGTTGCTGCAAAGTCGGGGCGATGTGAGAGAGGTGAGTGATGCCTCAGTTGTCAATATTATCAAGGTGATTGGTCCAGTTATGGGGCAGATCCGGATGATTGGATACCGTTTTTAAGTTTTAATGTTTCGCAAAGATATTGAACATCTCGCTCAATTTAAAATAGCGTTCCGTTGGGGAATGTGAACTGGTGGGCTGGTGATAATTCAGTCGTGTTCTTTGACTAAATCATCGTACAGTGTGTGGAAAACGTGCGCAGGGGATACGCCAGAGGGGTGCCCCCAGCATCGACTGATTCGACTGTAGGCCTGGATCTGGATCTGCATCCCGATCCTATCTAGCTGATCCGCTTAAAAAATTGAATGTCAACAGGAATGACGTTTATGGAATCGCGCCCTGGCCGAACTGCTCGGTCACCGGCCACTTACAGGGATGCAGGAGAACTAATCAGAGCCTGCAACGGGATACAGTACCGATTTCGAAGAAAAGCGGGACTCGCTCATCATAGCAGGCCATACATTATCATTTCCTAACACATAGAGCTCAGAAATTTTTAATTGCTGGTCGGACTAGACCAGCGGTCGGATCGGTCGATGGGTCGATGCTGGATGCCACCAATGTTGTTCCGTACAGTATTCTTGCAGTGAAGCTCCCGTGTTTTGTTTCAGGTGATCTCTTTGTACTCCGGTTTGTTGCCGGTGTCATCGACATTTGTGCGAGCTACTCCCCCCTTGCATAATATGGCTGACATTGCCAGTGCTGCGAAGGCCAACGAGACTAATTGGCGCCAGAATAGCGAGCGATTCCTATTTGACTTTCTGACGGTGTGTCATTCGGATGCTTGGACGGGCAGTTGGAGGAAGGTAAGCAAAGGCTTATTCGAGGAGAGAGGCTAGAAGAGAATATGTATTTCAGGAAATCGAATCGGCACAATTGAAATTATCGAGTGAATTTGATCACGATTTGTTTGTATCGATTTTGAAAAGTTCGAAGTTATCGAGCGATTTGTTGGACGATGCGCGATCGTGGCTCGTGTTACGTAAGCGCCATTTCGCTGTGGGATTGGTCGATTGGTTCGATGGTAGAGCAAGAGATGCTTTGAAAATGTGGGATAGGTAAGTAAAGCTAGAGAAATTAGGCTGGTTGTGAGCCTTGGGTAAAATGCAGCCCAAAACTGGAATAATATTCGCAGCCGTGGAGAGGGTCAGTCAGGCCCGTTGTGTCATCTGTGTCGTGTCTGCGGCGGTGAGGTAGGCAGATATGAGAGACAGGAGTCTCCGGGACGAAAACTCCGAGCAGGGAGTAACTACATATTTTCCCAGCGAACTAGGACTGGGTGGCCTGCTGGGGCGGCTGAAACATCAAGCCGACTGGTCTGATGCCTTCTTGCTAGGGAGTGTCAGACTGCCCTGACATGCAGGTTATTCATACTAAGGGAAGGGAAGTCGAGTCAAGTGGGGTGTGTAAGAAATGCACATTTTATGTGCAAGAATTTGCATGAAACAATATGTCTGGGTAGAAACGTGTCAGCGGCGGCTAGTAGCTTGAGAAGGAGCCAAGAAAGAAGCATCTGGTCTTTTGGTCAAAAGTGGCTTCGGTGTGTAGCTGATGCTGAGTCTGAAGACATGGGTTCAAGTTTCAGTTTGGGTTCTTCTTTTTCTTTTTCCCTGGATCAAAAAATATACGTTTGCTTGCAGGTTGATGAACAAGGAGATCGAGGACGACACATTTGATGGCGCTGATTTTCTCGTCGATCTGCTGGTGGAGTGCAGTAGCTTATCGTTGATTATGGACGGTTGTGCTTTGCTCTTGAAGCATGATGAGAATGCCGCGGTCAAGGTAGGCTGGTGTGTCCGTGCGGATGTGCTGTCCTGTCCTTTTGACCTTGACCTCGGGTGTCCGTGTTAACTGGCCTCCTCTCACGATCAGAACGTAGGCAGGGCTTGCATGAACCAACTATTACCCTGTGTGGCGGGATGGATACCCTCCTGAAAGTAGTAGTGAGGTGAGGCACTTGGCCGCCCCCCCCATGCAGGTGAAAGGATCCAGGCTCTTTGAAGCATGGCCGCTCTTCGGGAACTGACAGGTCTTGTCTATAGGCGGATTGGCTAATCGTAAGCGCGTGCCTCTCACACTAGTTCCTGCCTCGACTCTGTATAGTTGGGGCATGCATTAGTTTCAGGTGTCGATCGGCGCGCCTGGGGAGCTGTCATGTCCCTGTGCTAGTTTGTCAAGCACTGAAACAGAAAACGGCTGCTCTGGCCGTGAGTCACTTTGTAATTTCAGGCTCTTTTGAATGCACCAGGGGCGAGAAATGTGGGTTTCGATGTTGTCGAGAAATTGCTCGAAGGCAAAGATTCCGCTTTCCTAAGTTATATGGAAGAAAGGTGTCGTATGGAACCAGTATGCGTATCATTAAGTTTTGCCAGTAATTCCTTGTTTGTGACATTGTTTTATTGCAGACTCCTGATCTTCAAACGAGGTTGGGTCTTCTGTTCATTGAATCGCTATCTCGCTCAAGTTCGGACGAATTCTTTGCGGAAATACGCGCCCGATTTCGAAATTTTCTGTTCACTTACGATGGTTATGATTCGGATGTCTTGATGAGGCGGTTGAGTGCAGATTCGAAATTAGAGGAAAAGCTGGTGCAAGAGAAGGCAGTCTTGTATGGACGGGTAAGTAATCTGGGCTTTCTTCGAGACACTGGGAGGGCGAGGCGGGTTTACGTTGGCTGGGGTTGTTGCGGCAGCCGAGCAAACCTAGCAAACTGAGGTGATCACGTCGCCTATCTATCTTCATATTAGAACCGCAGCAGCTGAGCCGTTCGGCCAGCTAGGCCAGTTAAGCCTGCATATTGCAGATGGTGCTGGTCGGCTGAATTCATTTACATTGCGGAGAGGTTGACGCAACCGCAAGCTGCAGCAACCGCCAAGCAATGTGAGCAAATAGTCAAACCCTCAGCCATCTCGGCTGAGGTGGCTTGGCTGGCTCGGTTGAGCGGCGTTTGGATTGCACCTCGACTGCCGAGCCAGCCGAGGTGCAATAGACGGCCCTTCAGGCCTGCCAATGCGAATCGCCTTAGGCTGCACTCTACAATATGTCACTTTTTCAGATGAACCTTCACGAACGAGCTCTGGATATAATTATTGGACAATGTAACGATCTGGATTTTGCCGATGAATATTGTCTGCTGTATTCGAAAGGTCGAGATCGCAAATTTCGGCACGGATTGTATTCGAATTTGTTGAAGAGCCTGTTGTCGGCTCAGGAGTGAGTAACTGGTCGGTTAAGCTGGAGGGTATGGACTATGGTGGCGCGATGTTTCAGGAATAACAAGGTGCTGATTGGACCAATCATGCGATTGCTGAACAACGAGCACGTGGACGTGGATTTGGCATCGGTGAGTAGACACTTATCCAGTCCATCCATAGTGCTGAAGGGAGGGACTGGTGGAGTTTCTGTGCAGGCAAAGAACCCAGGACCCAGGTGATGGTTGGAACATCGCCCTGACGGGTGATGTTCCCTTTGCCGGGGACAGAATGTAGGGTGCCGGACAAGCCTTAGCACAGTGTCCGTGGGCACGATTGGAAATGTACGCTCTCACAAACAGCATGCTTGGAGGTGGTTCCAAGCAAAGGGGCCCGCTCGGTCCTAATCACGAAAATTTCAGATTTTCAGCTCCTGCCGCAAATTCCGAGTCACTGGTCACTGGAATCGTTAAGACCGTTTATTTTGAAGAATGCATCTCTGCATGCGAGTGCCCTTAATTCAGCCACGATCGGCTTGGGCATCGCCAAGTCTTATCTCCAGTCCGTGTCAAAGGCGGAAAAGCAATTGGGCTCGATCAAGTGCGTCGTTGCAGAAAATAGGTAAGTAGCGTCTTTGTTTGGAGGTCCCTAAAATGGTCGGGTGATTTGCACTCAAATATTCCTGGGGAATGCGCTAATCGTTACTGTCATAGAAAGTGCAGGAGGTCAGACACGTATGAAATCGACGGACATTAGAAAATTTTTGCACTGATAGCAGGGTGGTCAGGTCATTCAGGGTGGGTGGTCAGGATGGAAGGTCGACTGGGTGGTGTGAGACACCAGCAGAAATGTAACACCCCCGAATGTTTTCAATAGCTGGGACTAAACGACAGTCCAAAGTCCACCATTCCGATGGATTAAACGTACTAAAGGGCAGCTGCCACACCGTAGAGTATGCGCAATTTAAAAAATAGCATAGATCCCATAATATTCTCTGTTGAACTATGACTATAGGTAATAAAGTTCATAGACGGCAGGATCACTATAAGTCCTCAACTTACTTTTGTCCTTCCCCACTGATATGTCCCAGGTCACTGTGGAAATAGTAGAAGTTTAGTAATAGGAGTAGGGCATACTGTAGGTTATATGCGTCTTTTATAAATTATTGAAATTGTTAAATTTGGTTACTAAAACGCCTTTTTGTGAGGGAACGATCCCCGACCGACCAGCAGAAGTTATAACCTGTTCAAAATGTCCCCAAGCCGGACCCCATTGAAATTGTTATTCTCGGAAAGGTTTGCAGCACCTCGTCACCACCCGCCTTAAATTAGGTGATTTTTAAAAATGGTGAAAATAAATGAGTCCCTTTGCTTGTTACCCGAAGTTCATATGTGGTTCCTGAGTGCCTATTCGTGCTGGAGGCACACAGATGCTGATGGGGGAGGGGGGCTCTAATGTGAACACAGGACCCACCCACTTCGATGCAAGTCTACATACATAGTCATACCAAGTTGGGCATGTAATTGGGGATCATTTTCGTCTGTGTCCGTATTCGGGCTGTGACAGACGTCTGAATCTTCGTTCAAGTGTTGATAGGTTGCTGAGCTGACTCCAGTGAATTGTTGTTTCAGCCGTTGCGCAGCCTGTGATCAATTGTTCGTGGAGCCTACGTGCATTCGTTGCCCGAATGGGAGTGTGATACATGACTATTGTTTGCGAAACCCAAATTTATGCCCTGCCACGCAGGAACTGTTTTGTCCTACAAAATAGATGTGGCTACTGCTGGGAATGCCGGTTTGCCCAACTATGGTTTTGCATGGGTCTTGCGTACAGTATTTATGATGGTCAATATTATCAGAGTCCATGGTCAGCGTTGGCTGTCCTGCCATGGCCGTTCTTGGAGTGCATGTCTGGTCCATCAGAATGATGCAGCAGCGAGAGACTTGGTGGAGCCTTGTTTTCTTGGGTAGGATGGGTAGGAGTGTAAAGCTGCGTGTGACGTGGTGGGTGACTGACGATCGGCTTGGGTAAGTGGGATACAGTACTTATTCTTGCTTTTGTCCAGCCTGTGCGATTGCGCCTTGAGCATTCTGTCCATAACATCGTTACTTCGAGGGCCCGAGAGCAGTCAGATCAATAGGTCAGCCCTGCAGACAGACAGCGTGAGAGTTAAGAGTTGCCATTTGCAACCTGAAGGACAGGACGAAGCGGCCAGAAGGCTCCACTGGGACATGGCTGGAAACAAACGAACCTGGCGCGCCAAACGGGCGGCACATCACAACTGCTTACATCAAAGTGGCCTGAATATCGCACACTAGCATGGGACAGTGATTTGCATTGACACGTCTTGGCAACCGGAAAGGAAAGAAAAGGGAAAATTGATGACATTTTCTCGCATTCGCATTGTCATTATCAAGTTGGTTCGAGTTGGTCGTAGAATTTGTTACGAATTTCGAGGGCCCCAGTCAAAGTTACCTTTCTATTCTTGTATGATGGCAGCGGAAGTGAATGTAATTTTGGGCACAGTTCCAGAAAATCATTTAGACGAGATTTCGTTTAATGGAGATAATAACGCCAAGTTCGCATCAGGAAATTTACCTTTGTCGTCGATCGACAAATCGAAATTCGGAACGAGCGAACACACTGAGGAGTCCGGAACTGAGCAAGAAGATGGCGATGACGAACAGAGTGAGGACGAAGAGGAACAGCAAAGCGACGATTTCATCTCAAATTTACAGCACGTACGAGGACGACGGTCGCAATCACCCAAAATTCCATCCACTGGTAAGATCTTTATTTTTAGTAAGGACCCTGGCAGGCGCTCTTGTGCTTTGGTCCCCCATGGCTGTTTAGCTGAGCTTCTTACTTCTAATCTATGCATATACGTTCTTCCGCCTAAGCCATAGCCCTAAGCCTGACGTAAAGGGAAAGCCAGACTAAATATTCGTTAGGGAACCAAAGCGCAAGAGCGCCCCCTGGCAAGAATTTTTGTCTTTCAGTGACGGTTCTGACACATTTGTGTGATCATACCGAGGGGCATGGTGATCAGAAAGATGGCACGGTGGTTATGGGACGGGTCTACGTGGTCGGAACAGCACATTTCAGTCAGGAGAGCCAAAACGATGTTCGAGTGGTAAGTCCGATTTAATAATAAATAATGACTCCAATCTGGAAGAAATACAATATCGAGGGAACTTGGTCCTGTCCTTTGTTGAAATTCCTGCCCCCTTTGTAGAAACCTAAGGCGGTAGGGTAGTGTGCGATTGCTCTGACAAGTTACAGTACAACGAGATAGTTCGATGGACATTTTGAATGTGGACACCCTGAAGGCCTAAAAATTTATAAAAATCTTCCTCTCTTTGGTCTTTTCCCTCACAAGGCTGACGCAGTTGGCTAGCGTTCATGAGGCACAACAGTGTGGTTCAGGTCAGACCGGCAGAAATCATTCCTTTTCTTGAATGAAGAATGCCTGGCTGAATGAAACCACCAGAGGCGGACCACCGAAACAGGTAAGGCATACCGAATGAAAAAGGCGGCCCTGCCAAGTGATTTAACGACCAAATGTAGCCACATTAGTTTTTGGCAATAGGGGCCAGGTCGGACAAGCGAATTCTCTTGTAAAAGACCGACTCGGTCGATCCGTCCTAGCATTCAGTGTGTCTGACCCTGTTTTGGTCCTGAGGCCTCTGCATTCGCTCTTATTCAGCCAAGTGTGTTCTCTTGCCAAATGTTATAAATGACTGTGCTGCTGCCAGTGGATGCGCTTGTCTGACGGGCTGTTATCTCGCTATCGAATTGGTGCTGTGCTGGTGATGACTGTATCCGCCTATCCAATCGTAGGCTAAGTAGGAAGCTATTTCAGTGAAATAATGTAAAAAATTAATTTCTTGCTGAAGCAGCCCCTTTTTAAATGCTTTTTTTGTTTTCAGACTATTCGTGAAACCCAACCGGATATTGTAATGGTTGAATTGTGCCCTAGTCGCATCGCTGTGCTGGCTTTAAACGAAGCAACGCTTTTGGAAGAAGCTCGAAATTTAACTACTGAAAAAATGCTGAAAATTATTCGCGAGGTAAACATGTTATTTATTGTTCGTATTACTGTATGTCTTTCTATTTTCAGACTGGCTTTGTTCAAGGCGTCATGCACATCCTTTTATTGAGCATGTCTGCTCATATCACTCGTCAATTGGGAATGGTAAGTCAGGAAATTGGTTTCTAGTTTTTATTGACATTTTTGCATCTATGAATAAATAGAAAGTTGAATTTGATATTAGCGTAGGAAGCTGATTGTGAGCGTGAATCGAGAAGATTCTGAAGTGTCATCTGACCGATCATCAACATCGCTGACTTCGTCTGCCGTAAGGGGGTCTAATCTTTTTTCCAGGGGGGTCTGGGGTCGGCGACATGGCGGCGCATTTTTGTTGCTTGTAAAAATTAAATTTTTTAAATTTAAATTTTTCCCGCGAAAATTTAAAGTTAGTTTGGGCCTTCCAAGGCAAAAAATTGGGTCTTTTTTATTATAAAAAAATTTAATTTTGGGGGTGGGAGGTGGGGGTCAAAAATAGCAAAGGTACCTTCACAACCTTGCCGGGCGGGACAGGGGGTCTAAAAAATGAGAAGGGTCCCCCCTTTAAAAGATTTTTCCAAAATCTTTTAGGGGGATCTACACTACCTTAGATACCCAGTCAGCGATGTTGCCGATTATCAGCAGGCACGGTAGTGCCTGCTTAGACCAGCCAACCAGACGCCCAATGCTAAAGGACGATTTTCGCCGGCTAATAACTCGAGTTCGGGGCGACGAAAATTTTTGATTTTCTGCACACGTAGCAGAATCGGCCGAGTCTAGAATAGTGCCAATTTTCATCAAAATCCGTCCGGCCATTGTCGAGTTCCGGAATACGCGATTTCTTGTTCAGGGGGGAGAAGACGAGGAGGAGGAGGAGGAACAACATGTGCCTAGAGCAACAACCAGGGGTCGTACAGTTGTAAATGTTAGTTTTTCTGAAAGCTAAAACTTTCGGACTCTGCCTTTTGACGGTCATTTTTTTGAAGCTTCACTTTCCGAAAAGTTAATTCTGAAAATAGTCACTGTTTCAGCTTTTTTTATCCGTCGCTCGTTAGGTATTGGACGGATTTCGATAAAAATTGACATGGTTGCAGATCTGACTTATCTTGCAAAGCTTGCGAAAAATCAACTTTTTCGGTTCAATCATTCTTGAGTTTTCGACTATCGAAAGTTGCTGGCGCTGGTGTTCGTGGCTTACTTTTCGGTGCGGTGTTTAGAAACATCAAGTGAACGGGTTGAGGCGCAGCGCCATTGAGTGGCTAGGCTTATCGTTAGCGCGCTCTCACGAAGATGGGTTTGGTGGACACCAATAAATTTGCCGATAATAAATTGAGAGTATGTGAACGGAAATAAATAATGTGGAAAGAATTTCCATGGTCAGGACATGTTCTATTAGATGTGGAGGTAATATTGTTGAGAAAAATTAAAGCTAATAATAACTTGATAAAACTTGCGGATCCTGAGCGTTCTGTTAGTTTTTGATGGAATGCTCTGAGGATAAAGAAGTTAAGACCACTCGAGCATGAGATAGTTCTCCGTACGAATTACGCACGAATGAGCCTCACGAATTACGAATCCTTACGAATGAGCTTTTGTTGTTTTTCCTGCCGCCTGTATATCTATAAGTACATATTCGAAAAATCTGTGCATTTCATGAGCAGGCACGGTAGTGCGGGTGAGAGTTTCAGACTATGAAATGGTCGATCTGTAGGCGGTCTTTACGAGTAATTTCATGGGGGGGGGGGGTTCACGTTCCGTTTTATGTTTCTCTCTAAGAGGTTTGGAAGAAGGTGTTTGGTGGTCACTCAATTCTATCAGTTGTTCCAACAAGTGTTTTTAACCAAACTAGTTTCTAGCAAAAAACGAAAAACGGTTTTATCATTTCCAAAAAAGTCTGTTATCACAGACTCAAAACTTTTAGACCAGCCAATGCACACAGTTGAAGCAGGGCGATGGCTGGCTGGTTTACTCGGCCACAAGAAAAAAGGGAAGTGTCCCAACATGTTAGGCGCTGCGCACAGCGCGTAATCGCTCGCACATAGATACTGTATGTATGCATTGGGATGTCAGCGTCAAATCCAAAAAGCTTGTGTTCTGTGCACTGCTGCTCTTCAGACAGACTCCCAAAAGGCAGCCGTGCTGTTTCACGCGAGCAACCTAAATACGCCAAAGCTGTAGCGCTGCGAGTGAAGTGATATGGCTTATCGTTACATGCCTTGCCTCAAGGGACACTGGAAAATCTCCCCCTCCCCCTTCTTCCTACTTCATGTTCATGCTCATGGTTCATCTTATCAGTAATGAACCGCTCGAGGATGAAGGGACACATGACACAAAATGATTTACCTTCGCCGCTAGTCGAACACTCCTACTAACAATAAGAGCAAGCGCTACTACGCATAGCCCGCGAATTAGACACTCCCAGCTCACTTTGTGGACCACGAGCACAGGATTGCATGATCCTCTGCTCGTTGCCACGATCAGTCGTTCTGTTGATATTCATGCAGAAAAAGCAGCTTCTGCTCAGACATACTCGTATTTCCTAAGCGATTGGCGCGCTTAGTAGTGGCCGAATAGACCAGCCATCCCAAGCCCTGGTTTCACTGTGTGCATTGGCTGGTCTAAAAGTTTTGAGTCTGTGATAACAGACTTTTTTGGAAATGATGGCATTGTGTGTGGCCTCGGCCTGTGTGTAATCGATAAGGACCATTTGTCAGTGTCTGACAAATGGTCGTATTGATTATTGAGGCTGATCATTGCTGATATCAAATGCAACTTTACACTTCTATTAATTCCTGTAAGATTAATACTGTACAAAATCTTTCTCGTCACTTTTAGGCTCCGGGTGGTGAATTTCGGGTTGCGTTCCAAGAAGTAATTTTTTAAAATTTGTCCCAGGAAAAAGAAAAGCATGGTTTTTTGTTTTGTAGGCTCAGAAAGTGCCGGGTTGTCGCTGGCATCTTGGAGATCGTCTCATACAAACCACCATGGCACGGGCACTGGGAACGCTGTCAGTGTGGCAGAAGTTACGCCTGTTTTGGTCGATTTTGTGGTCGCATAATATTCAAATCACGTGAGTGCTGTCTCGGATGGATTAGTTTGATGGGGTGGATCGGCTGTGGGGACTGAATGGCCGCCTGTCCACCACCTGGCACAGAATGAGATGAGTCATTCTATTTCAGGAAAGAAGAAGTGGAGAAATGTAAGCAACGGGATCTTCTCGAGGAGCTGTTGCGAGAGATGGCTGGGGAATTCCCTGAACTGAGTCGTATATTCGTCGATGAACGGGACCAGTACATGGCCCAAACCCTATTCGCCCTGTTGCATCATGCTGCGGCGAAGAGACGAGAGCAGTTGGGTCCGAATGGTGAGTGTCCCACATGTGGGGGTCAGAGAGGAATAATAAACGCTATTTACTGTATAGAATCGTGGGAGCCAGTGGTGATCGTGGGTGTTGTTGGCATGGGTCACGTGCCTGGCATAGTGGCCAATTTCGGAAAGGATATCGACGTACAAAAGTTGTTGGAGTAAGTCAGTGCATGTGAGTGAACTCCCATTTCTTAGGCAATTTTTCGTGACTTGAGCTTTCTTGGTGACTGGGCCCATCTGCTTGCACGACTGTATGTCTAGGGTGTTAACCAATACCCATTTCTAGGACACCAAAACCGTCTCGGTTGGCAAGTTATGTGAGAGTTGCGTTCCGAGGTGCATTCGTGGGAATGACGGCGTATGCTGCGTACAAGGGCGCCTTATACGCCTATCGGCTGTTTCGGTAAACGTGAAGTGCGTGATAGAATGAGACTACTGTAAAATTCTTGAGGGGGACATACATTATAACTTTGATATGGCATTTGTACGTAGTGTGAAGTGACCAAGTTGGTATATCGACAGATTTTATGAATGAGTGATTTATGGTGGCTGGGTAAACTGGCTGCGAGACTTGAACTGCACCGAAACGTACAGTAGGTATGCCTTACATTTGTGTATGAAACACAGGTGGGTAGTTTATGGAGAGCCAATCAGACACGAAGTTAAGCATAAATGCCAGTTACTAGCAAGAACGTATACAGCAGTAGAAAGCTTACAAATATGTCAATCATATCGATACTGAACCTTAGGCGCGTTCACCTCGGATACGACGAGCCAACTGGATGTCCTTCGGCATGATCGTAACTCGCTTCGCGTGGATAGCGCACAAGTTGGTGTCTTCGAAGAGACCGACCAAGTATGCCTCGCTGGCTTCCTGCAAAGCCATGACAGCCGAGCTTTGGAAACGCAAGTCGGTCTTGAAGTCTTGGGCGATTTCACGGACCAATCTTTGGAACGGGAGCTTGCGAATCAACAACTCGGTGCTCTTCTGATAGCGACGGATTTCCCTCAAAGCGACGGTGCCAGGGCGATAACGATGTGGTTTCTTCACGCCGCCGGTTGCCGGAGCAGATTTCCTCGCAGCTTTCGTGGCCAATTGCTTTCGTGGGGCCTTGCCACCAGTGGACTTACGAGCGGTTTGCTTAGTACGGGCCATCTCGAATAATTAACGCAACGAAGATAGCGAAAGAACAAAATTGGGATGGGATGGGAAGGGTTAGGATAGAACAAGCGACTTCTCGTCCGTTCAAAACTCGAACACACTGAAATCAACGATCGTTCAGCGTGGCTTGCGACAACGGCGGTTCCCCGCCTTTTTGCGACCGCAAAGAAAGGAAGTGCGCGGCGCTCTGATTGGTCGAGGCTTCGGGCGCGCACATTAATTTCGTTGCAGTCACTAAGAGGCGGGACCGGAGGCGGAGCATTGATTTCGTTGCGGTCGCAACCTCAACGCGATTGGCTAGTTTGATGCCCTGTAGTGGGAATGTCGACTGGCGCTGAACACCTCATGATTCCGACTTGGATTTCTGTCAAGTGCGGTTGAATTGAATTTGTGCGTTGTACGTTCACTTACTGTTCCCAATCGACAATGTCTGGACGTGGTAAGGGTGGCAAGGCGAAGGGCAAAGCCAAGAGTCGTTCGAGCAGGGCCGGATTGCAATTTCCAGTTGGCCGTATCCATCGTTTGCTTCGCAAGGGCAACTATGCCGAACGAGTTGGTGCTGGTGCTCCAGTTTATTTGGCGGCGGTTATGGAATATTTGACGGCCGAAGTTTTGGAATTGGCGGGCAACGCGGCGCGTGATAACAAGAAAACTCGCATCATTCCTCGTCATTTGCAATTGGCGATTCGAAACGACGAAGAGTTGAACAAGCTTTTGCACGGCGTCACGATCGCTCAAGGCGGTGTCCTGCCCAACATCCAAGCGGTTCTGTTGCCGAAAAAGACCGGCGTCGAAACCAAGTCTCCGGGTGGTGGAAAGAAAGCAAGCGCCAGTCAATAAGATCTGACTTGTGAATTTACGTATCGTTTTAGATCTGGGTGGGTGACGCGGGGATCAAGCTTGCTTTGCTTTATTATCATGTAATTTTGAGTACATGCCACTGTCCGTGTTTGACGCTTTCCCAAGAAACTGTAGATTACAAATTTGTTGTTCGCCGATGTAAGATAGGAGTCGGGAGAAAAAGTGCAAAGTTCGTTTGAGGGCCAGCGGCCAACAAGAGGTGGGAGGTTCCTTGTTCTCTCTATGCGCCTTGTTTGGTGGCGTACAACGAGGTACATGCGTGCGTGCGTGCATAGTGGGGGTTTCTCTGGCTATACCGCCTGGACTTGCCATTACATAGCAGGCGGTTCCCCCGCAGAGCGCTTAGGGAGACTCTGGTCGTGTCCATTTGCACTAGCCTAATTTGGCGTCAAGGTTGTCAGTGTTCGTGCTAGTCAGGCTGTGAGAAAATTGATAGGCTCATTGACTGACTGGCTGGCGCAGCTGTTCTACATGGTTCTTTTCCAAACTTGGACCTTGGTCAAACAATCTTAGGGAATACAATTTTTCACGGGTCTGCTCAGGTCCTTCATGGGTATGGAAAATTTTTGAGAAAATAACTGGACGGAAATTTTAATTTGCACAAACATATTTTGGAAATTTCCACGTGCCATTGGAGGGAAATCTGTGTGTTCTCTAATTAGCCCTGGCTGTAGATCGCTGTTATTCGCAGATTGAAGAAGCGTGTGACGCATCGACGAGACACGGGGTTTAGTCTGCTGCAAATCCTGACCTGTACTCCCTAATTTACGAGCCTGTACCAGTTGCACCTGTGGGCACATACAGTAACCCTGCAGTTGTGCGCTGATTGAACTGTTTTGTGTACATCCTGTATATTGTCGGTAGTTTCAGGTTTGGGACGAGAATAAGTGCAATTGCGATAGGTGCTACTGCAGACACCCTGTACTATGTCCAGGGACCTGTTAGGAGGAGCTAGGGGTCTCCTGGCGCGCTGTAAAATTTGTCATTCAGTTCACAACATGACGTATGTCCCATGGCCTGTTCGACAGGGTATTGGCTACTCAATTATTATAAAAGTCGAGATTTTCATTTCCCAATGGTCCCCCCTTCCCCTTTACAGTCAAGAATTACGGATTTTTTACATAGCATAGATGCTGGTCCAAAATGTTGGCTACCCTCACTAGAACGTGGGTGCTGAATTTGAATATCATATTCAACCCCCCCACTGCATTGAGCCCTTTGAAATCTTATACCCGCAAGGTTCGCTAGCTCCTATCGCATACCCTCGAGGGTTATCGATGTCAAAGTTTATTCACTCAAGGCACATTGCGTATGTATACTTTACTGTAGTGTGCATGCCACCTGAAATGTCGAATCGATCCCACCTTGAACTGGTGAAATCAAGAATATGTACAGTACATGGAGTGCTATCGTTGGTGGTTCCAACTCTGAGAACAGTCTTACTGAACTGCCATTCCCAGGTCGAATAGAAGCTACCTTGATCCAGGGACCAATCGCAGGTCAGGGTTTATCGTCAAGCTTCAGGTCCCAAACCGCCAAATCCAGCTGGCACATGGGCGAGGACAATAACACAGTGATCGTGTCAGGTGGGGCTGGATGATGATTAATGCAGGCAGTGGGAACTTGATCCTACTCCTTACAAGAACTACATGCCAGATAAACCAGCCTGATAGAAGGACGTGATTGCTTGTAACTATGAGCTGTTCCAAAAATGGAGGGTATGACCCGAGGATTTACTGTAACTGACTAGTCAGTGTTGCTCTGATCACCACGTTTCGTATAACGTGTTCACTGGGATCCATGCTTAGGCCGATGGGTGCGTGTTCTCGATCGACGCCTATGTACAAATGGTTCCATCAGGGCAGGTGATAAACGCAAACGGGGTAATGGAATAATTAATGAACTCGTGAAACCGATCGAGATGGTCGGCAGGTACTCGTAGGCAGCGAGCATTGCGGGGCTAGCTGAATCGAGGGCTCGGTCGCCGATGCCGCACACAGGTAGGTGCTGTTGGAGTCATGCTTACTCCTGTGTATCCCTATCCTACTACAGGCCAGGCCGGTGTCAATCAACTGGGCGGAATTTTCGTCAACGGTCGACCCTTACCCTCGATTGTGCGTCAGCGAATAGTAGAGCTGGCCGAACTGGGAGTTAGGCCGTGCGATATCTCCCGTCAACTCCTTGTCTCACATGGCTGCGTTAGCAAAATATTGTCCCGTTATTACGAGACTGGCAGCGTCAACCCAGGAGCCATGGGTGGCCACAAGATCAAGGTATAATACAGCATATTTTGGTTCACTGTTGTGTTTTAAGGTCAAAATTAGTTTTCAGTCCCTGCCACCACTCGTGATCAAGCGAATATTGCAATTCAGACAGGATAATCCTCAGATCACTGCTCGCGATGCTCGTCAGTTGCTGCTCTATTATCGTATCTACGACGAGGTCACTGCGCCCAGCGCCTGCCTGATCAATAAAGTGCTTCGATCTAGTTTGACTTCTGATCAGTTTGATCCTCGCCCCGAAAGTTGGCCATCGTATTTAGTCGCACCAAAACCTCAGCGCCCGAATGATCAGAAAAGCAAAGAAGACAATGTCAAGGTCGAGAATGATAGCCAGGCTGGGGGATCGTAGTATCGGAGCCGTGCGGTGTACATATTACACAGGATTAGGCCGGGAGGGGTTCATGGAAGGTATGATGTTACATGTGTGCTTGTGTCCACTCCACAAATGGTGTAGCATCAACAACAAGGTATGGAGAAGGATATCTGATCGTGACAAGGAAGACGAAGAGCGGGTACGCAAGACAACTGGGCACCCAGACACCCTAGAGGGTCGTGGGGACCGATTATAGGGCCCACCAGAAACACCCGATCGCATCGCAGAAAGAATTTTTCTGTCGCTTTCTCCGATAGTACAAGGAGGTATGCCCTCAGGGGCACAAGAGATACAAAAGGTATGTGACCCCCTCATTCAGTAAATTCAAATCAAAAGTGGAGCGAAGACCTTTGGGACACCGAATACCGTGCATCCTCGCTTATCCCCCTTCGGGTCAGAGCCATTTTCAAAACCATCCTCCTCACTCACCCTGTGGAAATTGTTATGAGAAATATGGGTACCTACCTACGTCACTTTATAGTTTAGTTTAGGTGATAGCAGTGATTGATATCACACCGATTGCCATCACGCCTAGGTTTAGGGACCACATACCAGTATGGAGCGAATGACAGGTACGAGTACTTTTGTGCAGGAGCATACACGTTAAGCCTGTTGATACTGAGCCCCCACTCACATTATATCCTCTGATCGTGAGTCGGACCCCTTTAGCCCTGGGTAACAGGCGTAGATTTATATATATGCCCCCGACGAGAAAAACTACGTGAGCAGTTTTCCAGTTTTTAATCGGGCGTGCAAATTCATGATTGATCATGTTTGTTAACCAAAAACAAGCTCGCAGACAAAAGACCCCTTGCACATCTGTTTGATTATGTGTGCCCAGCGTGTTTTATATAACCAGCTTTGACGCACATTACATCGACTGGGTGTGTCATTGCATAGAATTCAAAAATTGTTCACGCTCATGAGCACTGAAAACTGGACCGAGAGGTACCAATGAACAGTATAGTACAGAACTTTTCCATAAAAAAGACCCTTGCTGAGGATAGTGTATAGGGATTTCGAGTGGCAGGAGTTGTTGATGTTGTCTAAAATGCATTCGCATCGTCTTACCTGCTTGGCAACTTCAAAGATAAACACCGCACCGCCATCAAACATTCTACGCGGCTGCACTTGGTTCCATAGCAAAAAGATATGCCTTAGCGTCAGGCAAGATATGGTTGCAACCCATATCCCATTGTGTTAGCGTTCCTGTTTCGACTTGCTGCATGGCACGAGTGTTTCTAGATAGCACATGAATCGCTTCCTCGTGTCTTTCGGATCAGATCTATCCAACACTTCTGTGATGCTTTCTTGCTGGAATGGCAATATCCATGTATCTACCCCCGAGTAGTATCAGTCAGATTCTGAGCCAGACAGGGAATCTGCATGCAACACAAAATTCAACGCGATACAGTCTGGAATTCCATACAGCAGTCAATAGCAGTAAATCAGCCATGCATGGATCGATCAAAAAAGCTTTTTTACAATGTAACATTTCTGTTTCTCGATTCGTCATCATGAACACAGCTCGTTTTGCATACAAAATAGACCTACTACCCGTGGCTTAGATGGGCAGTCACCTCTTCTTAAACGATTCTTGCGTGCTAAAACGCACAATCACGTGACAAATCCGAGAAATAGTGGGCATCGTAAGTCATCAGCGAGCGAATCGCAGTCGGTGGTCACATTCCAGTGGTCATAGTCATGTCGACCAGTGGTTCGGCATCGTGCTTGCACCCACCTGACAAATAGTGCTTCAAGAGAGCTCTGTATTTATCGCTGAATGACATATACACGAAACAGTTGATGGAGGCGTTGATCATGACCAGCAGGTTGTTGTAGTCAACCACTTTACCGAATATGGGGTCGCCTGGATCGACCAATTTCAAGACCTCGATCAAATTGGCCACGAAACCGGGCGTATTGCATACCAGGAACACGATGACCACACCGACTAGCATTATGCTCGTGGAGACCTGAAATCCAAATCGAAGCAATAGTTGTCACTTAGGACTGTCCTAATTGAAAATCTATGTGGCGACTCTCGGTTCGGCAGTCAAGGAAATTACGCACTCAATTCAGGGTCGTGCTAACTTACCTCTTTCGAGTGCTCCTTGGATTTGGAGTTGACTTCCTTGACAGACATTCGTCGGTGCAAGTTGGATGTCTTCTTGATGGCCATGATGACCCTTACATTCAGTGAAATCAGGAGGGTGAAGGGTATGACGTACATGACGATGGTGTAGGCCCATCCGATGTAATAAGTAATATAATATTCGCTTTTACGAAAGTCCCGCGCATCCGGTTCCATGATCAGTGCGTCCAACTCGAGTGTGCAATTGAGTTCTTCCGTTTTCACTTCAAATGCGCGCGTAATATTAAATAAGACGGCAAATCCGACCACCGAGGCGATCAATATGCGAGTATTCATTTTTGTGCAGATTCTATGCGCGCGAAACGGGAAGCACACTCCGACAAATCGATGCGCAGACATCGCTACAGTCAGGAAAACCTAAAATCGTGATTCAATTAGCCTAGTTAAATATGAAAAGTGGCTTGATGACTTACGCTAGCAGTTTGGGCGACACATCCGATGGCTTGGGTGGCCGGTGCCAGGGTCGATGCCGCTGAGTACATTCCGTAAGTACCACCGAAATCGGCTAATCGTGGTAGGCAGTCCCTGAGGAACCCAGTGATCAAGACTAATAGATCGCTAATCGATAACGCCGCGTAGTACCAGTTGAGCAGGGACACTCGCATGAATCGATGCGTGAAAATGCGTGCGTTCATACAATTGGCTAAGATGCCGAATATGACAACGGCCGTAGCCAGGAATCCCATAACATACACAGTATGCTGGCGAAAATGACAGAATCCGCAAATGGGCTCGCATGGTGAATCAATATCGGAAGCGTTCAACATCTCGTGTATCTCATGGGTCCAATTTAGAATCTGACTCTCCATGGTCAATGCGTTGGGGGACAATGACGGCGAGCGTTTCCTTCAACTTTCCACTTATCTTTTTCTTATCTGGAAAAAGAGAAGAAGTTTTAGGCGACTCGAAAATTCAGGCTGACACTTTGGTTTATGAACTAAGCTGGAAAGTCAAAGGACCCAAATCCCCGCACGATGATGTCTTCTTCGCGAGGAAAGATGGATCCGAGTGGGTTTCAGTTGGTTTCTCTCATTCGCGAAAAGCCGAAACAAGCGCCAGAAAGGGCAGTGGGCAAAAGAGCTTTTGGCGCAAAAACATTTCAAACTAATGGGGAGTTTAGAAAAAGGAAAGGAATGGGCGAAGATGCTGTTCTGCATCACGGCCGTGCTTACTCGTCCTCTTGCCCGCCACCGTCATCTGCTCCCACTCCACCAAATCCCCATCACAAACTTTATGCCAACTCAACAGGCGGCGTTGACTGCGTAGAATTATCAGGTAAAGTGGGGAAACACTGACGCTAACAACTGTTGCCTTGGTTTGTGGAATAACCCAGAAGCAGGAGATGGAGTATCCAGTGCAGCTAACGAGCAAACCGTTCTATCAGCTAGATAAACTTGCGGGAAAACTTGACTGAAAACAAGTGTGCACCAACGATGTTACACCAACGGCCTTGGCCCGGTGAATATGTGCGTACTGTAGACGCACGTGGCTAATCAGGTGATATCTAATCCATCTTTCCTTTGCACTCGCTCACCTTCCCACGAGACGACCTGAGCTCACGATCTCTAAGAATCACGAAACCTGCACTACCGAGATTGCTGCCTGATCAAGGAGACTTTCAAGGGAATGCCTTGTCTCACTGGTCCATTAGCGACAAAGATTGGGTGAAAGCTCATCGACATGAAATGTGCGTCATGCATGAGTGGGCCAACATCTCAAGTCTTCTGAAAGGATTTCTGAACAAAAAATTCACAGAACAAACTCAAACAAAATTACTAAAAAGGTTCGGGCAGCTACGAGTGGCGAGGTCTCGTGATGAAGAAAACACTCGAACTCGATTCACGTCCCTCTCACTCATCTCCAATTAGCATCCAAAAAGCATCAATGAAATTTAAGTTTTTCCGATTTCCTAATCGATAAATTTTTAAACCTGCAGCAGAACGGCATGGTTTCTTTTTATTTTCTCACTCTTGAACAAACGTGCCAGCTCTTCCAAAGGTCGAACGATGGCTAGCCCTAGCCCTAACCGTCGAGTAGAAATATAGGCGATTCCAAAATAAGCCTATTCTCGTCCCATGGATCCACCAAGAAATAAAAGATATGGACAAGGGAAGAATTCTCATTAAAGCTAAAGAGATGAGTCCGACTGAACACTCTAGCAAGTCCATTTTCTGACACTCCTACGCTTATTAGACAAAACCTGACAGCACAAGTCGCCACAGTCCCTTCTCCGACGACTTCTTACACCTCGACCATGTCAAACGAAGCAGCCCTCGAGGGCTGCCTCGTGCCAATTTATCATCTCCTTAGTCCCCTGAAACTCGCATGGCTTCTTGGTCACACATTCTCTTGCTAAAGGCAGATTAGAAACTTCATCCTCTTTTATCCCTTCTTCCGCTAAGCTTAGCTTATTTAAACTGGCTAAGACAAAGTCCGGATTGTTCCGGACTGGAAGATGGACTCGTAGTTTATAAGTATAAGAAAAAGAAAAGCGGTAAACTAGCTGATGGAATGTGAGGTAGGTCAATGTCAGAGAGCACAGACTGAAATTATTCCAGGCCAAGCCGGAGCAGGGAGGCATGCCTCAGGCCATTAAGCAACCTCAGAACACATATTCATTAGAAAAAAAGTAGCCTCAGACTATGAATGCCAGGCCCGTCTTGATCGGCTGAAGCAAAGACAAAGTGAGAAAATAAGTGACTAACCAAACGCTATCTTCTCGGTTGGCGGTACAAGTTTTTTCCAGTAACTTAGTCAGAATGTGCCCATACGATGGCGATAACTGACTCAAAATGAGCCATGCAAGGAACAATGCACGCAGTAGAGAGCAGCAATGACATTAGGTGCGGTGACAATGGATGATTGAGAGAATACTTGAAACCAGTTTGAAGACTACAAAAGTGAAGAGTGTACATTCGGCCTCTATTGATGGCCAGTACTCGAAGGCAGACAGAAAACCGCGTCCAGGACGCATTATGGTGGGAAGAGGTGGGAAACCTGACAATATAATACTGACAAACCAAGTGAGAAAAGAGCTGCTTTTAAAAATCAACATTGGCACAAGTGGAAAAAATTTGTTTCGATCACATAAGGTAGTCAACAGCAGATATGCCTGCAAGTCTTCCCATTAGCTAAGAGATATCACCGCCGTGCGAGCCTGCGCGCCGCCTATATAGGACGCTATTTGACGAATGGGCCGAACCAGCGTATTTAGGATTCATGTTTGTGACCGGAAGACAAACCCCACCAACGCGTCATTCTGCTGGTCGCACCGGGCCCGTGTGCAAACGAATGGTGATGGAATATGTTGAAGAAGGAAAACGACAATGGGCAAAAACGACAATCAAGAACTTGGCACACATCACGGAATGCAGATCAGCCTAGCTCAGCCTACCTGATCTCGAGCTGCTACCGATTCGTTCTTTGTCTTCCGAGGCTTCTAACTACACTCGAAAAAAACGAGCCAATCGAAAAACGATTATTGTTTATTAACGCTGCTGCCGTCCCGAATGGCAAACGGCATGTCCATTAAATTAGGTCTTTTCTCAGAGAAGCGAGACAGAGCAGTTGTGGGGGAAAGCAGCAGAGACCGCGCCACCCCGTCCTTGTCGCCGGGCACTGCCATACTTGGCCACGTTCTAACTATGAACGCTTCGTCGACCGCCCGGACGACGACCGTGAGAAGCCTCTCGATCGCTGCAGGCTCTGAAGCATAGGTCAGCGGGACACAGTCGAAGATGTGCGTAGGAGTCGGACGTCAGCAAAGCTTCTGGTATCTTCGCCGTCTTCAAATCTCATGGGGAAAATTTGTGCATGGGATACGCGCTCTAGTGCGCGAATCGAACGGGAAACAATAGGGCTGCCGGCAGTTTGCATTTCCTTATGCAACCTGTCACTCGAGAGGTTATGGTCGATAGCGGTTTAATTTTTGCCTTTAAAGAGGGCAAGGAGAGATCAAATACGATAAAGACAGGGCAAAAAACCCGCAGCCATATCGGGTGTGTCGAACGAACCCATTTGGCTCGTTACCCGTCACCAGTGACCCGAGCAGCAAACAGGGTCTCGAAGAGAGTCAACAGCGACAGCGTTCCAATCAAGCTCCGACAGACGAAAATGGTAATTTCGTTTTGAATAGCCTCAATAAAGTCGGGCCCTTCCATATTAGGCACGAGCAAGGTCGAAGGCAGGCTGCTTCTTCGCTTTCACTCGTTTCGTCCGCTAAATCTAGTTTTCGTGCGCTTTTCCATTTCGAAAACTAATAGAATGTACAAAACTATGCTTGCCACCTGGCTCACATAATGTCCTATTTCGTAGGCGTTCAAATCATATATTTACGTTACTAAAACAGAAAACACACACGGCGGCGTCGATAAAGCACGTGACCGAAAGGCTGTCATATTGCACCTGTCCACAGACCTGCACCTCTTCTATGACATTTATCATGTTGGACTGACGTTTAGAAAAGAACTGTGGTATAGGAGTAGGCAACGTTGAACCACGATTGCAGCCCGATCTTTTTTAAAATTGCTGTTTATTCCTTTCCTATAGTCGGCGTTTTTTGTCACAGCCATGCATTATTACCGCCGACTAGACAGCGAACTGAAGTAGCACTGACGAGGAAACGTGAGACCAGCCACAGTGGCCGTTCAATTGCATTGAGTTTCAAAGTCTGTTCTGATAAGGCACTGGCTAACCAGCAGTCCCCTTCCGAGTACGAACTCGACTTTGAACTGTTCCGTTCATTTAGTGGGCGACAAAAAGACAAGCGCAACTAATTCTAATGACCCCCCAAAAATGTCCTCACTTTAAGAAATCTCCTTCCTTCTAACCAAAAAAAATCGCGAATAAGGCGGAGAGGCGACAGCGCCAAGCATTGCGCTAGCGAAAATACTTCTTTTGGGCCTTAACTAGCTATAAAGCTTTGCGCATCGATTTCTGGCTGGGAGAAGAAACGGCAGAATGTCTAAATGTATTGGCAACCGCGGGTCCGGAGTCTTGAAGCGTGTCTTGCCCGCTACGGTGACGATCCGCTTGACTAGCGGGCAATGTCTAGTGAGAATAAGAGATACTGCACCACTCACTCGAGCTTGTCAATATCCCAGCTTAGGATGGTCATCGGGCGTCAGATAAACCTCTCCATTACAACCTGCGTCCTCATGACGCCCTCGCCTCCCTTTGATCATACTGTACCATCAATTGTGCATGGAGCATTACAGGCCGCTAAACAATAAGGAATAAAAATGTTAATTATGAATGTGTCCATTTCGAAGCAATTAGGCCTTTTGCTGTGTATTATTCTGTTTTCCTCCATCTTTATGTTCGTCCACAAACAGCCATTCTTTGCAATATGTCCACTCGGGCTAGCCCCATTAAAGTGAGCAGTCTGTGAAGCGTGTAAGTGCGATGGCATTGTAACTTTTTATTACCCGCCACCCTAGTGGAAATTCCATTTTCCTTTTATACCCTTCAATGGACCGTTCAAACTGGCCATTAGCAACCGATAGACCAGCCAAGCTACGTTTGATGGCGGTGTGGAAATTCTCATTCGCAATCGCTCAAGTGGAGAGTGGGCAGAATCAATTTTAAAGAAGACTATTGAAACAAGTTCATTTCCGCCTACCCCTAAAACCGGTGTCAATTAGTCTAACGCTTTGATTATTCGTGCCCTAACTCACTATTGCGTGTTGACCATAGCCACATTTCTATCAGGTTGACCAAATCAGAGAAAGAGAAAATAGTAGTCATTTGCGGCGGTATTGTAAGGGCAGTATGGGACAGGACACAGAGTGGTCAGAGTGGTAGGCGTTTTGAACAATGATAGCGCAGCGACAAGGTTTGGAGAGCAAGAAGAGGGAATATTGCATATTGCAGGAGTTAGATGCCCATTCAAACGGGACCATAACCTTAACCCCGTTATAAAGAAAAACAATGCTGCGAGTCCCACGGATGCTTGTTTCTAATTGCAAGTGCAAGAATATTTGTTTAGAGGGCTTAAAAGCCATCATGCCGGGGTGTCTACGCACTCCAAGATGTTTAGCTTCAGACACTGATGCTCACTTGGTATTACTAGAATGGTGCCTGCATTTCATTAGTCAGGAATGAAAGCCGCCTGCAATTTTTTGCTAGGGATCTTAATCTTCGGTTCCGCCTTTGGGGGATGAAAGGATTTATCTATGATGGACGATACGCGGCCTGTTTGGACGTGCCTTTCAAAGTCGATAAGGAAAAGAAACTCCACCTTGTGCGTGCAAGCGCATGTTCCACAAAGGCAGCTTTATTCATGACTTGTTCTTTGGCCTCTCATGCTGGTGGGTGAGACATTAGCTGCATGTTGATTGAATGAAATGAACGACCTCACTGGCGACAAGGATTTTCCACGTTATCTCGTGCAATATACTGTATAACGTGCCACAATGCGCCTTGATGACTCGACTTATACACCCTCCCTCCGCTCCCTCCCCCTCTCTCTCTCTCTGATCGTGAGTGACATCGGCTGAGCAAAGTAGATACGTGCAATAAGCCATGGACTAGCCAAATAAGAGAGCAAACCAGATACTGCAAGACACGGCTGTGTCACCAATTCAAACACCACTTTGTAGTGACTGCTGCGATCGTTAAGAAATCAGTTCCAGCATCAGAGACATTGTAACTGCTATAGCATCAGTATCAGCGAGAGAAATGCATGATAATTCAAGTACATATTGCAAGTACCTGGCACAACCACATTCACCCTTTCTTGTCAATTAATAGTGGCTTACAGGAACTAACCGTTCAATAGCCTTTTTGAAATTGCAACCTCGTATTGCTGGCGAGCCCACTTTCATCGCATTCACCCCTACCTGGCTGGTCTTTGTGTAGAGCACGACCGATACTATCACAGCATTCCTTCCATGGCTGTAAACAAGGTAGGTGCCAACTTCGTTCCAGGTTATCCAGGTTATCGGAGTGGTGGCCAAGGACCGCAAAAACTGCCTTACAACTTCAGCCTTGCCCGACAAAAGAGTGGACGTGGCCGGAGGAGTTTAAAACATGGAGAAAATTCGGTGATCGGGACGGAAATAGATCGTCTCTGAATCGTGAGCGAGTACGGACATCGGAAATGCGAAAAGTGGAGCATGAGTATGCGATGAGAGGATATGGAATTCGATCAGTTGACAGTGAATTTTATTTAGGCTACGTTCCCACCTACCCTTGGTGCCCGTGAATACGAAGCTGACCATCAAGAACACGCTTTACCTTTACCTTTCAATATTGTACTTACGGTACCTGATTCTATTAGTGGACGGTAAAAAGCATGCAGCTTGTGGAATTGAGCACCTGGCAATGAGGGTAAATGGTCTTTTATGAATGATTTGTGCAGGGCCTAGAATTACTCGCTGTTAAGAGAAGTGAAGGATAGGCGGGATCAAAGTACCTATTGCTAAACAATAGGACATGAAGAGGCGAGATCTGATTTTAAGTTCAACAGATACCTGCGACCATTACATTATTACTGCATAAGTGATCTTACATGTTCCCTCTGATAGCGAGTGATTCCAGCTTCCAGCAAGTCCTGATCACTTTTGTGCATACGCCACACAACATTATGCTTCAGGTTATTTGAGCAGCATTGGAGTTACCAAGACCAAATACTCGTATGTGCCTAAAAAGCGTCACGGAGGAAACTTCATGGCTAGCCGGAGGCTTGTGAATATTTTCAGTGCTGTTCAGATTCAGTAATGTAGAATGTTCGCTCACGCATTTGCGAGGATGTCTGTTCACTATACATGATTTATGATAGTTATATAAGAGAGCTTTTAGAGGTATGGACTAATCTGGACTGGTTCTCTATTAGAGTTGATGCTAACCCGTTTTGTGCCATGCCTTTTGATACCTTCTGCCCATGCCCATTAGTGCCTTTTGGCGGTCGTCTCATAAGCAGTTGATAGTCCGACCGCCTTACGATTAGTAAACGGCTGTTTCAGCTCCTCCTTCCTCGTTGGCCCTCTATCGCGTGGCAGAGCGGGCAGATCGCAAACTTACAAATTATTGTAGACTTAAAATAAAAGCTATCCGCGAGCATGCCAAGAATGTGCACATGACTAACAGCTACAGTATGACATGGATTCACCCTTGTAATCTTCATCCGTTTGTGATATGGTTCATCCGTTTTGCAGTTGTCGGACACTCACGCTTCCTCCATTCGTCGTTGGAAAAGCGCTAATTTCGCCTCCGCCGAAGCATCTTGGTAGAACTTTTAAAATTGCCCTTCTCATTCTCTGATTGATCATGATTATAATAAAGAAGTCTAGCGCGTCGCAGATTTGGATGCACCCATCAACGAACGGGGCCAATACGGCTCCCCAACATCGAGTGAATCGAACTGATGCAAACTGGGCCACATAGTACGCGCAATGGGGAACTTGCGACACAGTTGTCAGCACGGACTGATAGATGGTCAAAATAAGCAACGTTTTTTCAGCTTTTCTTCTTTCCGCTTCTTTCCCCGTGTCCCCCGAACCAGCGATATTGTCTACTTTTCTGAACCGCTTACGAAAGAGTAGGGCCATGGATACGTTCAAGCCTATCAGGACAGCCACGCAGATCAGACGTATCGCCGTTCGAAAATTTGACAGCCCCATCGATAAGTCTGTGCCAATGAAATCTGGATTGGCTCTAATGATGTAGGCTGCAGTGCCGTTGGCCCAGCTGCCTCTAGACACGAGGATCCAGCTCCATGCATCGTACAGATTGAACAGTAGACTGAATCCAAAACAGCAGACTGCGGCCACGATCTGATGACGCATGTGATTGATGTTTTTGTAGACGAAGGGTCTGGCCAACGCAAAAACTCGATCAGCGGTCATGGCCACTGAACAGAAGAGTGAGCTTGTAATAAACACGTTCAAACCAACGCAGACAATATGCGCCACGTAGAACATTAGAAAGTAATTCTTTTTAAACCACTCCACTCCTCCGTTGTCGTTGATCTGTGCAGCAGCAGCGGCCAGTTTGAAAGTTACGGTGAATGCGCTGAAAGCGATGATCTCGCAAGTTTTGCTAATGCAAAGAAATACTTGATAAGCGTACGCGCCCTCCTTCTTCGACTGATTGTAGAACGCTGCCAACAAAGTTAAATTTCCAAACATTCCGACAAAAAAATAGATGGGCGTTATGATATGATAGCATATCAGATCGGCTACTTCTTCCAGCTTGACTATACCATAGCTTAGATCACAGGGCTGGCCACTCGCCATCATAGTCAAAACGAACCCAATTCTGACTCTTGAAGTTAAAGCTGGACTCCAGCCGTAGTTGACATACGTTGACTCGCTGCCGCTTGCAGTGAACCGCCAAGGGCAACAGCAAGGGCTGAAATGAAAGAACAAACCAACCAACCTTATCTCTTTCCTACGTGCTGCTCTACTTTGATCCATATTAGCTGGCTTTGTTGGCGAAAATGGAAACGAGAACAGCAAGTCTTGTATATCCGATTGCATCAACAAATAACGGGGATGTTCTGCTTTTATGATAAGCTGGACTTAGGTAGGATAGGAGGGATTCATGATGCCGCCGTATTGAATTTATCTGGCGCACGCTAGCATTGATTACCATATATTCCCTCGTGCAAGCCCCCGGCAAAAGAATATTAAGCCGCTCATGTGGGCATTATAAACTATGGGGTGATAAATATCGATGCTGAAAGGGGCTTAAAAATGTGGGAAAATATGTGACAGCTTGAAGGATTAAACTCATCAACAAATGGCAGGAATTATCGGCACAGATGGTGAGCTAAAATTTCAGCCAGGAGGATTAGATCTCATGCTTTTGGTTCGATCTGATTTGCTAGATGGATCATGTCGAATCTGATCTTGCTGGTGTATGCTGCCAAAGATTTATGAATTCGTGGCGACTCTGGCTCTTTCAGGCACTGATAGCAGGCAACTTCACGTGAAACCTTTCTGAACTTAACTTTTCTCTAGAGGGAGAAGACGAAGCCCGCACTGGAATATTGTGTTTGCAATATCGCTTTGGATGGTAGCGGGTGGCTAGTTTATGAGTTGTGTGACTTCCACCCTGTGCACGGGTGGGTTAGCCTACACGGGTCTCTGCAGGTTCGAATCACCACTGCGCGGTCCCAATATCCGGACGACAGCAACGTACACAGTTTACTATGCCGACTAGCGGACTCCTCCACGACTGACCGGTCGTACACGAATACGCGAGCAGGAAAATATGAAGGGCGAAGGGAGCCGAACAGTAGCAGCCAGACACGGGCGTACTACTGTAGACGGAATCACCAACGTGAACTGAGGGCTTAGAGACCGCACCGTGTCAGGTGGGCTGACGACCAAGAGCCAGTACGGAGAGATACCAGTTTGATTTGGCTAGATCTGATCCTGTGGCAGGAAGGGCAGAAGACGTGGAAGTAACTCACGTGCTGGAAACACACGTGTCATGCGGATGAGGGGATGGAACCACTTGCACGCAGAGGTGCGGGTTACAGCTGTGTACCAGACTCCTTAATTACGGCTAAGGATGCAAACGTGTGTTGCTATCAGATGAGAACTAGGTACCTATCTATAGAGTACATTGGAGCAGACTATTCTGATAAGTCGGAGCGAGGCATGGCTCGACGGGGCTAGATTTCATCAGCTTCATATATTCTCGAAATCAAGATGGGCAAAATGATCAAGAAAGGTTTCACGTGGAGTTTCAGTTCTTTGAGCTTACGGAAAAGTTATTTTTGAAGACAGAATCAGTTTGCAGACTTTCCAGAATTTTATCGTATGGAACGTGAAAACTTTGTTCCTTCCTCGTTTATTACCTGCTCCTCTAATCAAACCCTTCGATCAAGTAGGTCCCCAGGCTCGAAAATACTTGAGAGAACCTCGTGTCTGGTACATGCCCTACGAACATGATTTACACGTGCACACACGGGGTGCTGCCCTTGCCAAACATCAATGTTCACTGTCAAAAAGCCCCCGTGCCCGTGGGGACATGGAATGAAGATGTCAACTTGCCCGGGCCGATGCCAATATGTCCTCCAACCATGTGCGCTGCCATTCTGAAGCCAATATCTGTCGCGTACACACACTTGTCATAGAAAACTGTCAATAATTGAAACAACCAGCACCCCGCATTTCCTCAAAATTACCTCTGGGGCTCTATTAATCGGACGGGTACCAAGGGATCCATTCAGTGATTACGTAGCGCATGTTGAATAAAGCCAGGAGACTACTTCAACAAAGGGAGGAGGTGACGGGAAATGCACGCCGTCTGTCCAACAATGCATTCTGCGATTGAAATGAACCAGCACAACTGAAAACTTTGAGGACTGTCACCATGCTCCAGACTCCCCGTGCCGCCGCAAATAAGATTTGCCTCCGTCGCTTCTTTGTTGGACACACATCAGCTGCTTTGCAGGTTGTCTCACACAAAGGGGCGTCTAGGAGACAATGATGGAGAATTTCGAGATGGGAAACTGGAGGCTCAGCACATTAGACAAGATGCGGTGTAATAGGGCAAACAAAAGCAGCGGTTTCAGCCTTGTTCGGGCCTGAGCTTCTATGTCGAGATATGGAAACTTCGTCCTTTCGCAACATTCCGCCTCCCGCATGTGCCCCTCCCGAATTTAGCCCCTTAAAATTTCTTTTTTCTCTTCAATAAAAGCATTATTAGCTAGCAAATTAATGGCAGAAAAATTCTCTGCTGCAGGGTCGGTGTCCCGGCTCGAAATTCTCCTACACTTTATTCTCCGATGAAGGCAAAGTGTATTTGTGGTACAGGGTCGAGCGTGGCCAAGCGTGGCCATGGTTCTCAAGTCTTCAGTTGCTGATGGGTCATTTCAATAGCAGATTGAGGTACCTACCTACTTTCTTGATTCAAATTTTTGTGCTGTTAGCTACAAGTATTGTACTTGGGGACACTGGTTGTAAGAGAGTCGGAGATGAGAACATCAAGAGTGAAAGAAGACTGCATGGAACTTTTCTAGGGTATAGGAGAAATCATATCTTCAAATACAGTGTCAGGCATAAATGGATCGAAATGATCCATTCGAGTTTATTTCCCCTTGCTCATTGAGAGATGGCCATCAGATTATTAGTGCACATGAAGGGCGAATGCGCATTATATGCCGACACACTCGTTGCTAGTCTCGCTGATGTCCATCTATTGAGGATACCCCAGCAGCCCTTCGTCCATCATCCGCATACTGTTCGAGTCGGATGTGTACCTGTGCACACCAAGGGGGCGACAGTAGACTGAGTCAGTCGGTTCGGACAACGAATCCAATTGGGCAGCACTCCCAAAATGGCTCGTCTCATTTGCTTATTGATTGCCATTATGACAAAGAAATCGACCGTTCCGTGACCTGAATGCATCCGTTCACGAAAGGTGCCACGATCACACCCCAGCATCGAGTGAATGCGGGTGACGCGAATATACCGATGTACTCGCCGCAATGGGGGATCTGACTGGCGGCCATCAGGCAGGACTGATAGATGGTCAGAATCAGTAGGGTCTTCTACGAGGCCCGTCGTTCCTTCTCTTTGTCGTCTTTAGCTGTCGATGTGAGCTGATTGACCTTCTTCATTCGCCTGCGGAAAATTATGCCCATGGCTATGAGAGTAAACACGCCAATGAACCGGGCTCCGGTACGTACATTGGCCAGGACCACGCCCAGGGGACTACCCAGGCACTCCTCATCAGGCAACACCTCATAATATCCGTCCCGAGTGCCGTTTCCAAGAGCATGCTTTGACTGAACATACCAACGCAGGGTCTCGTAGATATTGGTCAGAACACCGACCGTGAAACAGGTGGTGGCTGCGATGATCTGATGCCGCTTATGGTTGATATTTTTATAGAAAAATGGCTTTCCCAAAGCGAAAACACGATCCGCAGTCATGGCCACTGCGCATAGAAGCGAACTGTCGATGAACGCGTTGCCCAGTGGGCAGCCGATGTGAGCTGCGTAGAACATGAGCCAGTAATTCTTCAGGTACCAGGATACCCCGTCGTGCTCAGTGCCCGATCCCCACTTGTAGCCAAGAATGAACCAGGAGAAAAAGAAGATCTCCAGGGCTTTACTCGTCGTCAAATACACCTGGTAAGCATGGGCGCTCTTGTACTTTGATTGCTTGTAGAACGCAACCAACAAGGTGACATTGCCCGTCAAACCGACGGCGATGTAGAGGGCCGTCACCAGGCCGTACCCAATGATGTGGGTAACATTCTGCATAATCAGCACGGCGTACGAGATGCCGCAATCTTCATCGACTGTGATCATGATCTGGACCTACAAAACAGGATGAGCTAATAGTTGGAAAACTGCAGCTGCAGTTCGGACCTGTACGGGTAAGATCAGCTGAAAGACTTGCCATCAGAGAAGTGAGGGCCATCCGACCCTCCGTGCTGTGATATCCTTAGGTACGTATAACCGTCGTTGATAATTCCTCTCACGCTTCGACTTGAATTAGATTAAGCAACATGTCACAAGCAGATCGAAACTTTGATTCTAGTATGGCAAGGCGTTCTGACGAGATACCGCTTCGCGGGATTGTCTTAATCCTCGAGTGCATAAAAGGGCAGAAATCTGTAAGCCTATACGCACTATTGCCAATGAAACAAGAAATGAAAGATCCCTCGTCGGGAAAAATCAGTTTAAAGAAGAACAAAAAAAATAATCACGAAATTTATTAGCGCACCCAGATGGCCTTGGGTAATCAGATTAGGAAATCTGAGCACATGAGCATATGCCCTGGAAGGCAGGGTCAGGACAGATTTAAAAAATAGTCGTTATAGGAAATGGGATGTCCCAATGCTGTACTTGGAGGAGTACTTGAAACATACAGAACTTTGAAGCAAGAAGGCAGTTCCTGTCTGATCGATTGCAGGAAGTGATGTCACCTAACGATAAGCGGTTGGTAAAAATAGAGTACATTCCATTCAAACCAAAAATAAATCGGCTTTATGTGGGCCGCTGGAGCATATGCTTGAGTTTTTGTGGATACCGAGCAAGCACCCATGCTTGCATGTAGTTACGATCGGCGACGCCATGTTTTATTAGCATGTGATTTAGAGCTCGATATGTCTTGTGCCATGCATTTTAAGCCAAGTCCATATAGTCTGCAGAATCACTGCTCGTGCAGTCACATTCATCGCACCTGTAACTGTCGTTATATCACAAGAAATGTCGTCCCGTGTGGCAGGAATGGCTCGTTAGATTATACTGCATAGGATTCCTTTCGATGCTAGTCGCCGACAGAATGACGGGACCAACAAGGCTGTCATTTATGGAGTAGTGTACACAGAGTAGTATTTTGACATCTTAGACAGAAGTGGTTCAGGTTTGAAGCAAGAAACAGAAACACAATGAAAAACATAAGCGTCGAGCGGAAGTCGAACCCGCCCCTGCGAGATTACAGTCCATACCGTTCAGTGTGCTTTCGATCTGTGAGTGGTCGCATTGATTTTGTACGTTTTTCGCGTTTTTCTATCATTTGAAGACACGAAGTGTAAGACAAGAAAATAGATCGATCGGTGTCGGTCTGCAAGGTGCACATTGAACGATAGTGCACTCCTTTACCTACTGCCTACACAGTTGTCAGCCACCCACCCTTTCAGCCCATTGAAACCTTTTCCATACGAGGGCATTTCATAGGTACATTATCACGACATCATGAAAAGCAAGCAGGTAGATTGCGCGTGCCATCATTATTCTCTAGTACATCGAAGCACGAGTCCGCGACCCGACCTATTGTCCTGCGGCGCCCGTTTCATCAAGTCTCCTTTCCTGACTTGGCGTCCTCACTGGTTGCCTAGGAAATGAACATTTTCGTCCACAAGCCCTCGATCTCCGAGTATAGATAGCTCGCAGGCAAGCAGCCCTGACCATCATTTCCACGTCCCTTTAAAGAGGTCGAATCATGTGCGAAAGTTCCAAGAAATGCTTTTTATCATCTCTCCGCGACAAGAAAAAATCCAAGGAAGACACAGTTTTGAGCCTCCTACATCAAACAAAGGTATTGAAAAATAAGTCTGGCGATGGGCCAGTCCCCGTTCTCGACTTGGACAGTCACTTGAAAGGCAAAGTTCTGGGATTGTTGTTTTCGGCTCATTGGTGTCCACCATGCCGTGAATTCACACCTATTTTAAAGGTCAGTATGGTGGACTTACGATGGTGGTGCCAAGCCTCTTTCTACAAGCTTCACACACGCTTTGACGTCTTTTAGAAATTCTACGAGCAAGTCAGCGATGCAGAATTCGAGATCATTTTTTTCAGTAAGGACCACAGTAAAGACGAGTACACTGACTACTTGAAGGACGATCATGGTGACTGGTGCACTGTTCCCTTCGAGGATTCGCTGATTGAGTGAGTGCCTTGTCACATGTCAATCAGACCCCGAATCAGTCACATTTCCGATCCCACCTTTGCCCAAGCTCGTGTCATTTTCAGAAAGCTAAAAGATCGATACGACGTGAAGAGCATTCCAACTTTGATCATTGTCAAGCATAGTGGCGAGGTGGTTGTGAAGAACGCGTGGGCAGCCGTACAAAATGCCTCCAAGCCACCTAAAGAACTGCTGGCGCAATGGAAAAAGTTATGTGATCTGTAACCCGGCTACACTGATCGTGAGATGCGCGGGAAGACTGCTGGCACTGACGATAAAAGCATGCATGCTGATATTTGACACTGCACATACACCATTTTCTGTTGTTTGCTTCATGTGACATAGCACAACAGACTGTTATTGTCATTACCTGCTACACACTACATCAGGTTACCCTACATTGAATTCGCGACCATAATCAACTACCTTTGTCACGAAATCACATAAAAGCAGAGAAATCAAGGACAGAAACATCCAGAACGTCTATCCCATGTGGGTTTATCAGACATTCCTTCACCAGCGTCCTAAATTAGTCCGCAAAATGCTCTACGATATTTCAAAAGTCCAACACATACCCCGAAACAACACACCCATTTTGTAACTGCAAGCAAGCGTTTCAGTCTTCTTTTTTCAGTTTCCCCTTTTACGAGTCCTTGGTCCTTGGCTCTTACTTCTTCGGTACACCCAGAGTTTTAGCGATGAAGTCCTCCCCATCCTAAAAAGTAAAAGCATGCGGAAAGACTGCAGCCTATTTCGACGGGGTACTTACCAAGGGAGCATCCAACGGAGCGTAACGTTTGATCGGTTGTCCATTGCGATCGACCACGAATTTCGTGAAATTCCATTTGATAAAACTGAAAAATATGCACTTTGCATCGTTATTTCCCCCGTGACTCCTTCTAGACTTACTCGCCCAAAGTTCCGCCTTGTTTGTGTTTCAGGTATTTCCACAGCGGATGGGCGTTATCGCCGTTCACATCGATTTTCGAATACATATCGAACGTCACGTGATAATTCTCCGTCACGAATGCTTTTATTTCTGCTTCAGGCCAAGGTTCCTAAAACGTGATCTCGTTAACACTAATCCACACCCCAGCCAAAAGTGATCTTACCTGACCACCAAATTGATTACAGGGGAAACAAGCTATGCGCAGACCATCGGACTCGTACTTCTCATATAACGCTTGCAGTTGGGTGTAAGATTTCGGGGTATTTCCTCATTTGCACGCCACATTCACAAAAATCACAACGAAACCCCTAAAATACAATCAAAACTGCACCAACCCGCACTCACTCCCTTTTGCTAACTCACTTATATTTTTCCATGGACACTTCATTGCCATCGATGTCGATGGCTTTGAACTCGTAAATGGATTGAGCGTTCTTGTAGTCTTTGCTACCAGCAGAAGCTGAAGCCATCTTGAGTGGTACGCTCAAAGCGAAGCCACGAGTAGCAACTTTTGCCGAAGATAAGTTGTTGGCGCCGAACAACTTCGGAATACTGATCGCCGCCAACCGACTCGCAGTTCTGAACATAACGACGCTCGACGTGTTACTATGGCAGCAGCATAACAACGTGCAAGCATACACAAGCGGTGCAGCGATGATAAGCGCAGTTTACTTACCAAATACGTACTCAACAAAATCTCTCTCGCTCGCTTCTATGCAAAGACCTTCGCAATAGAAAACAGTAAATATTATCCTTCTGGGTACGCTTATCATCAAACCGTCATACGCAAAGCAGTACAGCGATCTTCGCCTTTGCAAATAAAACGCCAATAAATTCATGGAAATTTTACTTTTCGTAATATGGTGGAATTTGAACACAAGTACATGGAAAGACACAAATCCGCAGAGTACTTTCTCGAAATTAGCCATGAGCTCTATTTTTCGGATTCCAGCCTATTCAACTTCAAAAAGCCTACAGGCTGTTTTGATCGATGGCCTTCAAGAGGCCCGAGTCTATGCATAAGTTTTTTTGGTAAGCATACTTACCAATTATAACTAGAAAAACTGGAGAGCATCTGTAATACAAGGTCAACGTCCTCACACTCAACAACGGGATATTTCACGGGGTCTCTTCGGGAAGCAGCTCTCTCCTAAGAGGCTAATTTCGAGGCTATGCAGTGTCACTGTGCACACCATGCGATTCCCAGTCTGATATTCCAGCCTATTTCTGTCGAGTCCCATTTTGTCGAGGACCTGAAAGTTCAAAAGGCATAAAATAGCTTAAAAGGCAAAGTCTGCTCCTTCGAAGGCGTTATCTATGCGTAGTGTGAAAGATGCAACCTACTGCTGTATGTACTGTACACTATGACAAAACCGACAGTTGCCGAAAGCGATGTCTCGTACATGGAAAGTGGTCAGGTACGCATGCTAGTGCTATTTTCCCACATTTGGCACATTACGACGCCAGAGCGAACTAGCACAGCTGGCCTATAGCTCCACATATACCTGTAGATAAAATTGCGTAAAACGTGGTAATTATGCAATACCATTTTCATATCTTTGCGGGCGGGACTATTTATTAGACACAAATCACACCCCAGATCATTCCCATTGTAAGCTCCGACGATTCATCAATCTGTTATCGGCAAGATTGCATAGCTGACCAAAATCCCAAATTTGACTATCCCGCTTCCATGCAACCATCTCAGCACGTTATTTATGTGGCACCTGTTCGGGCTCTTCGTCTTTTTAATGCCATCACCCACTTACCCACTCAAGCATTTGTCTTGTTTACGTTTTCCCTAACGTCTTCGACAGCTGTGCCCTTCTTTCATTTACGTATGAACATTCGATTTCCTCACGATCAGCTCAAGCTACGAGTGCAAGTCAAAGTTTTACCCTCGACACAATCGAAAAACGATTATGCACCCTCCTATTCCACTTCCCTACCGAAGCCATCTCATTTACAAAAAGAGTCCATTCTATTGCTTAGCTTGACCGAAACAGCGAGCAGCCGCCGCCCATCAATAACCAAAATCATTAAAGAACAAGAGCCTCGACGCACCCTCGGGCGAAGCAGTTACGATCTATTCCCGTGACTAAGACCAAATTACCACCCATTTACTTTTTCTAAACTCAAACACCTCACGCTACTAAACTCAGCCCATTACAACCAGCGGTAAAAGGAAAAACGATATCGTGAATGCACCCATCGACAGTAGGATCACTACCATAAAAAGATACATAGACGCTTAAAAATCATCGCCCAGACGATTTGTTTAGTCCGAAATACTATTTTGGGTAACAGGAAACCAAGCAGTGCACTATAGTCACGTAACCCAACTTCGTCGAGTCCATGTTATTAGAGTTTATGACTGTCTGATAACGACCTAACTGCTACGTAGCTTCGGCCTAATCACCTATCACTCGAGCCCTCACCATTATCACAGCTCCACACAAACAATCGACCCTATGTCAACAGACCCACAGCCCTTATGGACTTCGCACTTTCCCTATTTTCCAAGCCATGCCTTTCCGCAATTCCGCAATGTTTTTCGGTCTACTCGCCCCTTATCTCTGCGTGCTGCACGAGCACATTGACCGTCTAAATTCGGTTGTCAGCGCTTTGATGCGGCCTGTTTACAATACATCGCGTCACGGATACTTTCATAGTGAAAAAGCTACAGTAGATAAGATTCTATTCTTTTAATGTCACGAAGCTGCTATTTACCACCGATTCTATCCGTCGGCAAGTCCGTATATAAGATAGCGTCGCATGGTGTGCACGCCATATATGTACCAAACGTTCCCTTCAGTTCATTCTGCGCCAGCTCTTCGTGCCACCGCACTGGCATACGACAGCGTGTTCTGAATTGTGTGGAAGATATATGTGGCCATTCGGCATGAGGTGCTTCTCTATTATTACATCCTTACCATTTATCGGTCCAATCTCCTACGAGCCCACATGACGCACAATTGCCAAGGTGCAATTCCGCTTCGTGAAGCCCTATTCACGAGCTGTACACTTACCGCGTTAGCCTTATTTTAGACTCAGGTGAAATTTTGTTTCCTGGAAGCAGTGGGCGGGCGTCCAATCATTAAGCCAGCCCAAGTTTCAGTTTTCCAGATCCAGTTCTCCAAGAGTGTTAGAATAGAACAGCGAGACGTCAGCGTGCTAGCTACGGCATCATCAATTGCCTGTACCCGACGAACTGCGTCAGCTTTACGAACATACCTAGTCCGTGTGCTCGGCGAATTTGGCGATAAGCGCTTGTGCCCCAGAGACTGAAACTTGTGGAACGAAAAGAAATGGATTCAACTTTTTCGTTCTTTAAAAATATGTCCGAAAGAAGTCTAAGCAGCTTAGAACCTAAGTCGAGCTTTACCTAGAGGCCATACGTCGAGTATGATTAAGCCGGCTCCGTGGAATCATGTTTCAAGTGACCGTGAGGGACAGCCCTCCTCCCCGGGAGGATTACTAACCGTTAGTGTCTCTACCTGCCACCCTCACCCGGCATGCTCACTTTGGACTCGAGCAGCTGCTCACCGCGTCTTATGACGAAGCACTCGTTCAGTCTCGCGGCGCGGTTGCCATCCCGAAACGTATAAACTCGCGTCTCTTACAGACAGACGGATCCTTATGCCTGCCTTTTCGTCCTCTTCGCCTTCCTGCCAACCGCCATTCGTTGGTAAACGACTACTCGTATTGTCGTCGAATTCGAAGGCCACCAATTCAAACGAAAACGACGACTCGAATTCCGCTTTCAACGCCAGTACAGGCGGTCACAGCAGACTTCGACAGCACGTCGACGACCCATTGGCCGAAAACTTATTGACCCCGTCATCGGATTATTCATTTTGTTCACCATCCTTGCGTAAAAAACGAATCCCGCTCGCCGTTACGAACCAGACGTGCGATAAACAACGACCGCTAATCAAACCGGAAATGATGAATGCCAGTTATCCAGGACATTTGCTCCCATCCGATCACCCCATCCTCAACGATTTTCCCAAATCGCGAGCACTGCAAAGTTTCACCGAGGTAAACATTCCTTCTAGCGCTCTTGCCTAGTTCGCACGGAAAGCAAATATTTGAAGGATGACAGGTTTAGCACATCGTACTACCAGCCACCATGGGAAGCCCCTTCACTTCACTCCGCAGCGGATATATGTTTTGGCTTCACCTCGAGAACGTGCGAAGAATACAGACCAAAAAAAGAAGCACAAGGGAATGGCCTCGCTTGTTAAGTTCATCCTGGCTGCAGCAGGCTTCCGGTGACAGCATGAACAAACGAGCAGATAAGAATTTACCAGTAAACATGATGAAGCACCATATTTAACATCCAAACATGAGATTTCCCATTTGCAGGAAACAACGGAGACAGAAGCCACGCGTGCTACTTGCCCAGCCGCCAAGCTCACCAGCCTCAAGGACGATCAACCCGAGAAACGCCGATCGAAACGATACAAACAACCATCGGGACGATACCGTACCACACCCATCACGTTGGAAGAAATTCGGGAAATCGATGAAGAACTTTACGCCAAGCAGAACCCGATCAAGAAAGATGATCCGATCGACGACAATGGCGCAAGTGGAGCAATGGGAAAACGAAATTCGCCCTACATTTCGTGCTACGGCCCCCTCGGGTTGAATGGTCAGCGAAGGCACTTCACCATCAGCAGTGGTACTGCGGACTTCAGATGCACATACATGAGGAAAACTCAGTTACTACCAGGCCGAGCTTTGTGGCCTTTGCACTCGAGCAATAAGCAACGACACTCAAGTCACGAGAGTCTGGTCCAGTTGGGACACAGCTCTCTTCCCACAATCCCCGAAGAATGGAGACAACAGCAACAGAGAGCAGCCGCTGCCAACTCGCCCAAGTCTCAGGTGACATCGGAAATGGCGCAATCACCATCCGACTCCGACTCCGGCTCCGAAGTGACAGGTCCCCAACCCAAGGAATCGTGTCCGACAGACAGTGTCGTCGAAACTGACCAGCCCGACACGCGACAGTGCATGTAGGCTGGCTGCGAGTACCTACTGGCTGCCTCTGGACAGGTTGCTATTTGCAATACAAGTGTCTTATCACTGTATACCAATGCGCTGTATTTGCCTAATGCGTGTCCCCGTGATTAAACTCAGCGAAGTGACTACAAGATTACCCGAATGCCCACAATTCGACTGCTTCATTGCTCACCTACTCTACTATATGCTTCATACGCTAAACCAAGATAAAAACAGTCCTTTGTGCCCTCTTCTTACCGTTCCAATGGAAGTGTGTTGGAATGCTATTCGCTTTGAAATAGCTGCGCAAATGATGACAATCCGTTTTCATCATTGTACTTTCTGTAAAAAAAGCACTGCCGTTTTTAGAACGATTCAAACATGAAACTTACCTTTGACTCTTATGCGCAAGCATGCAACCAGTCGTGCGCTCTTTCTAGAAGATGTCGATCCATCGAGTAGCAACCACATTAAGCGGAGGTGCTGGAATCTGCAAAAAGCGATACATAAAAGATCAGGTACCTACCGGACAAATTTAGGAAGATGGCGAGTTCCCCACAACAGTTTGTCTTTACTAGACCAAAAATGTGCAGGAAGCTAAAATGTTTTGATGAAAGGCCAACAAAGTTTTCTTAGATTATGAAAAAGGAGCTCGAGGGCCCAAAAAAACATTCTCTCACTCACGTGCAAAGTCAAAAGCAAACAAAAGACTAAACATTTTTGTTTACCATCATTTGTCGGATAATCAAATTGTCCGAATTCATTCAGTTTGATTCGGTTTTCCTCCAATTCTCAGTCGAAATCTTTTTTGAGATCGTACCTATCGGCTTGGGATTGGTTTCATCTTTTGTCGTGCCATATTTGCTCAAAAGCAAAGTCGGTCCAGATTCTCCGCAGTACCTAGAAGACATGCAAATTTTGATGTTACAAACATAGCTTATGTCTGCTAGAGGTGGGAAAATACGCGGGAAATTTAAAAAGCCTGTTCGAGCGAGGGCAGACAAAGTCGGAAGTCGACCACTGCTTAAACAAACATACTTGATTCAGAACAATCCATGTCGGCTTCACAAGACGGGATTTTCTCAGTCTCGCTTTACCTTATGAACTGGGAGGAATGCCTTTGAAATCATGGTCATTTGATGAAGTAATTTGGTTGTGATGTTAGCAGATGCTCATGCCAATTTCCTGGCAAAATCCCGTTGGATGCCTCATGTTCATATGCATGGTGCACTGCATCACTGTACTCAGCGGTTGCGGTGGTGCAGCTGTTAGGTATTTGTCCGCCCGTATTGTTCAGGTTCGATCCCCGGTGACGGCAGTCGGTTTGTGAACCAAAAACCCTCGCTGACCTTGCACGCTAGGCCGTGGGTCAAGGTGACTCACCCGATACCGTCCAGGTGCTCCGACCGAGTGGAGAGACGGAAGCCAAACACCGACAGATTTCCCAGCCCACCCGCTATCGTCCGAGGAAGCCTGTCTGGTCCAGAATGCCCTCGCGTGGAGGTGCTCCTAGTGGACACACGCAGATGGCCCTGCCATGAGAGTGTCATCTCACGGACTCGCTTATCGTATCAGGACTACTGGCTGGCTATAGGCAAATCGTGTTTGAACGTCCAGGGACTGGGGCGGCGCGGGGCCCAACCAACAAAAATTTAAAAACCATCACTAAACTCAGAGTGGAGGGGCATATTACACAAAATGATTCGCCTTCCCCGCTCATGGCTCTATGAACACTAATACCCGGGAACCAAACTTGATCAAACAATTTTTGGTCCCCTACTAATCGTAAGTCCCGATTTGAAAATTTTCATAACACTCTTCTTGATATGGAAGAGACTTACAGTAGAGTATGGGCACCCTGTACAGGCCAGAAGCAGAGCATGCTTCTCTTTCTACAGTATTCAGCGCTTACATAGCACAGCACAGAGTGCACTAAGTACCACATAAATTTGGTAAAGCCTACTGTACACGAGTTGAGAAAGCCGTGCGCCAAAGAATGTTTAAATATTCCTTCTATGGACATTGTACGATATTCTCGTCTGTTGGACTAACGATAAGAAACTGGAGACACAATACTCCATGCAAGCCGGACCTGTGAGAAGCAATTGATCTGCAGCTCGAGCTATCAGTCCAGTTAAGAGAACACCAGACATTTTACAGAGGCAATGTAGATGATCAGGACAACGCCATTGGCATGCACAGACAGAGACCCTTTGTCCTGACCACGACAGACCTCTTATTCCTAGGACCATGAGTTGTGTTGTTTTGAGTGGGGTCTGAACACTTGGCCAGCATCCTAGCTTTGTGCGGGCTCTTCTGGCCAGCGCCTCTCTTGCACGGGGACAGTACGAGTTGTACGTCGGGCGTGGTGGTGACAAACAGGGTCGACTAGGCTTCCATGTTCCATTTCGGAATGTCGATTTCCCTCGGCCAGTCTTCGCAAAGACGTCAAGCCCGAATCCCGTTAAATGTCTTGTCCCGCTCAGTGATCTTAATTAAAAATCTCTATCCTAAATTTGTGGAAGGCACGAGCAGGAGATCGATGGAAGCCTGATATCGGCGAGATGGATGATTCTCGATATAAACGTATTTCTCTTAATTAAGCCAGCAGGCTCTGATTGGGCTTCCAAAGCTTGTCCACGCGAGGATTCTATAAACGGGGGCGCGCACTTTCATAAAGCAGGCTCTCCTGACCGGCCTGACTCGTTTCGTGATCAAACTCCGAGTCAGAAAGTTATTGTCGAACGAGAAGTGACCAGTTCTTCGCAATGGCCTCGTCGAAACTGATGACCCTTGGTGCCGTGCTGGCCATCATCCTACTCCTCACCGATGACACTTGCGCTAGCTTGGCTATCGGCAGGCAGAACGGGTTGATGCGCCCTGGTCGAAGCTTGGCCGTTGGTCGCACGTTCCGTCCGGGTCGTTCCTTGGCTTCTGGTCGCCCGTTCTTCAGGCCTGGCAAACGCGGTGATGAAGAAGAGGACGGCAATAAGCGAGAGGACCCCACCTGCGTCCCCGAAATGATCGACGAATACACTGGCCAGTTGATCGATGTGGTCAAGGTAAGCACCAGCACAGGGCCTCGCTGGCCCGGACTCACTGCCTCCCCTTTCTAGAAAATGGTTGAATTCGAGCGCCGGTGCGGTTATGAAGAAGTCGAAACAGTGGCCCAAGCGGCTCAAAAAGCCTAATGAACCAACTAAAACTATCCGTGTGGAATGACGTGCAAAAAAGCGTTGTGATGTTCCGTTCATCTTGTACTCGAACCACAGTCGGTTGTCGCAAGTGACAAGAATGAAATGAAAACATATCTACCTGTCAAACGTTCAAATCCAATCACAAATCTAACTCAGGTATCTACAATGGCACATAACGTTACAGTGCGCGAATCTGGCTCACCAGTCTACATCATTTTCGAGCCCCTCCACGTGATAGTGATCAACGTCTACTCTCCGGAAGTGAGGCTGGCGGGGGTAGCTCTCTTCGGGCACTTGCTGCTGGTATCTGACTAATTGCGAGTAGACGCCCTTTTGCTCGATCAGTTCCTGATGCGTTCCAATCTAAAATACGATACCCGCGTGTACTCTCACCCCCGCAGTCCCCACAAAGTTATCTCACCTCCGCCACTTTCTTATTAACGATTACGGCAATGAGGTCTGCGTTCTGTATCGTGCTCAGTCGATGAGCAATCACAAGCACCGTGCGTCCCTTGCCCACTCGATCCAACGCTTCTTGAACTAATCTTTCCGATTCAGCATCCAAGGCACTAAAGAAGAAATATGGGATCGTTCGACCGTCACACGCTAGCTGACACACGCTCACCTGGTAGCTTCGTCCAGAATCAATATGGATGGATTTTTCAGCAACGCCCTCGCTATGGCAATGCGCTGTTTCTGGCCACCGGATAAGGTCACTCCGCGCTCGCCCACGACAGTATCGTAGCCATGGGGAAACGAGGACACGAAAGTATGGGCATTCGCTAATTTTGCCGCTTCATAAATCTGAAACGACAACCATATTTTTTTCAGGCATGCAATAGGAGCCCCCTCGACCTACCTGCTCGTCAGTCGCGTCCGTCTTGCCGTAACGAATGTTCTCCTTTATGGTTGTGTGGAAAAGAACGGGTTCCTGAAAAGTCACAGCATACATCACTAGCCTTCATAAATCTGGTCTGCGTAAGTCGCTCACTTGAGAAATGAACCCAATCGCCCTGCCTCGAAGCCATCGCGGATCTAAATCACGAATGTCGTAGCCATCGATGCTAATTCGACCTTCCTCTGTGTCGTAAAATCTCTCGAGCAATGCCGCCACAGTAGACTTGCCTGGCATCAGAAAAGTTGCACTAAAATCAGGAAAACAGTCCTTGCGCCTTACCTCCACCCGAAGGACCACATAAAGCCACAACCCGACCAGGTGGAATCCTCAAGCTAAAGTCATCGAGTACGATCTGAAACGAGTTCCCTGAACTGACATATTCATCGTCAATCCGAGTAATAAGCACTTACATGGCCTGATCTTGTAGGATAACTGAATCGCACGTTTTCAAACTTCACGTCTCCCATCATTGAATGGTAGGGTATCGTAAGACCACCTTGAATCGGCATGGTCGGTTCCAAATGGATGTACTAAAACAGGAAGCATTTTCCGACCACTCCGAGTGCCAAGTGAACAATAGGCGTACCTCAAAAACGCGAGCACCCGCACTCATGCCTTTGACAGCCTGTCCAAAGAGAAGGGACAACTGAGCCAACGATCGCTGGATAGTTTGTGCCGTCACCAAAAACGATGTCAATTGCCCCGCCGACAGTTCGTTCGTGTTGATCAATTGACTTCCTCCGTAAATAACGCCGAGTACAATGCCTGTAGAAAAGGGATAAGGACCATGTATGGGAAAAGTTATAGGACCCGGTTGGGGCAAGCCCCAAGCCTTCCTAGGCCAAAAAGTGGAAAAGAGGCCCCCTTGTTATGACTGTTCTATCCCAAAGCCAACGATGAATAGCAGAGGAAGCACTTCTCTAACTTCAAATTTAAAAATTTGAATAAATTCGCACATTTGCAGATTACCATCAGCATCCATGTAAGAACAGGTGCTTGCCTTGCTCACTCATTTTAATAGTCATGAAAGACTATTAAAATGGCACAAAAGGAAAGACTTACCATTCAAGGCGCAGTTTGCGGCGCCTTGAAAAATTCCAATACCAACGCCTAGAATCTCGTTCAGGTACTGAGCCTTCTCCAGCTCTCGCTGAAACAATCTGAAAAACACCCTATGCGGACTAGCGTTCGTTCGGGGTCAGGATTCGGTCAACCTTGATTGCGATCGTGACAAGTACTGTACATCTAGGAGCCATCGGCAGTTATGGCCATGCTTTGTAATGCAAAGTCTCATCTGCATCATCCAAGCCAAACAGCTCATAATTACAAGCAATCTAGTGGTTCTGTTGAGCTAGTTTCTATGCTTCCATTCAGTTCTTGCTGCTGGATCAAGATCAATTGCACTGCCCTGGTTTCTCATCAAAAATAAAAGATTTCGAGATATGGCATCAGGGATCTTGCTGACACGGACTGCTCGACCAGTATTTCATGGAGTCGTCTTATCATCCATGGATCTTATCATCAATCCACTCTTGATACGATCAATTTACCTACAGTGTTCTCCGCCCGTGTGCAAGATGGCATTAATTAAACAAGTGGCTTTGGCTGTTTGGAATCCCAGCCTATTTTAATCGGGATCGGGATCCCGAACGAACGGTAAGCAGACCTCAATTATTGAAGGCGATGGATACCACCTCACCTGTCTTCAGTATCTTCCATTGCAAATGCCCTTACAGTTCGGATGTTCGACAGAGCTTCATCGGCGACGCTGGTGGCCACTGCTACCTGAAGAAATGGACAGCGGAGTGCAAATCAGCTCCTCACCTTCCATTGATCCTTACCTGTGCTTGGGCACGTCGAGATAAGCGCCTTAGAAACGATCCCAAGGCAGTCCCAAAAGCTATTATACAAGGCAGGACTGCCACCGTGATGGTGGTCATCTTGGGTGATATCAAGTACAACGAAATAACACAGCCGATGGTCTAAAAAGTTGCCGAGGATCGTGATTCTGCCATGAAATCAAATCAAATCAAGGCCAAACACCGGGCTCGTGGCCTGGTGGCTTAGGCGTTCTGCCTCTCATGCCAGGTGCGCAATTACCGGCGAGTGTTCAACTAAAGCCCGGTAAATCATGTCGGTGTAATAGGCGGAATGGCCCTACATTGGAGAAGATACCGCGGGGAACGGATGGACTCAAAAACCCTCCAGGCAGGTCACCTAGTCGTAGGTGCCCGAGGGGTTGCCGTTTCCCAGCCAGGGGAGAGTATCGATTACTCTCTCCCACTCGCCATGGCCTACCAGGCACGAGGGTTACATTCGCTCCTCCAGGCGAGGCTGAAACCCGTCGGGTTGATGTCTTGGGCACCTACGACTAGGTGACCTGCCTGGAGGGCTTTTGAGTCCATCCGCTCCCCGCGGTATCTTCTCCAATGTAGGGCCATTCCGACTATTACATCTGCGTAATGTATCCCTTCACCCTCGTTCCCACCCCAAATGCGTCCCTTTCTGGGCGCATAAGCGTTTGGTGATGTGGTAAAACACGACCATGAATCGTACCAAGTCAGGCTGGAATGTGTGAAGATAAGACTCTGGGTCAAAAATACATACCTGAGTCACGCACCGTAATCCCTGCGATACGCACTGCTTGAAAGCACTTTTGAATTCTTGCACATCCGCCGATAAGCGTGCTACCAGTTCGCCAGTACGATGCGAATCGAAAAAAGCAATGTCTTGAGTTATCAACGACTGGAACAAGCGAGTTCGTAAATGAGTGGCCATTCGTTCTCCCAATACGGACAAAATGCTAATGTAGATGCAAGTCAGCACACCCTGAAAACGTAGCCATATGTCAACGATTAGCTGACCATACGGAGCTTGTCTTGATACTACAGTATGTTGCCTGTCAAAACTGTGGTCCCATGCTAGGGAAAATAAATGTGTTCCTAGAACCGTAGTGATCAGTTCTAAAATGGCTCATTACCTAGGCAACCAAGCCTGGCAGGCGTAGGAGAGAATGTGGCCAGCCTAGGTCGGCGGGACATAAGCTCCGCCTGGAGTAGGTAAGTCTTGCGACTATACCTGCGGCTGAAACATCAACTTGATAGGTTGACGGCTTACAGCCAGAGGAGAGTATCGATCACTCCCTCCGACTCACCAAGGCCCGCCACAGTAGTTACTTGTCAGACACCCAGTACGAACATGCAAGTAGCACTTACTTGCATCACGTAGAGACCCACCAGCTTGAACGCCGCTGGTGCCAAATTCGACATGGCATCTGGTTCGCGTCGTATCGATGCAACTATGTTCACGACGTCTCCGAGGAGCAATGGTAACTTGATGTTGACGATAGCGGCCAAAATAGCTGTCTAGGAAACACAGATCAGTTATAGCAGTTAGCTAACCGTAAGACAGGTAAGCGAACATCATACCACCACTGCACCGATAACATAGCCCATGTTGAGCACGATCAGTTGCCATATGTCGGCCCAGGGTGTTTTTAATTCCACGGCTCCTTTCCCCGAACGACCAGCAGATTGCCCGTACAATGTCGATGCCGAAACCCGATCTGATCCACGTCTCGTTTTGCATTGAGCTTTCTTGACGATCGCAGGAACGAGAAGACTACCACAGATCAGAATTCGGGAAGACGGGAAGCCAAAGTACGAACGGAAGCGACCCAACACAGTTCCATTTCGGTTTGTCACTGACACGACTGTGCGACAAATTGGGAGGCGATCTCGCAGGCATCGATGGGCGCAGCGAATTCCAAGCGCAAGTACCGTATTCATGGTTGAAGAGTTACCGACATGCCGTCTGCAAAGATCATTTATCAGTGGTAAGGTAAGACGAGCGATCTGTGCCGCAAGTCGAAGGCATCGATTATGCGCCTCGGACAAATCCAATTAGCTCATTGTTAATTTCTCTGACCATGAACTGCCTTCTCAAGCGAAACATGGGCCGCTACGTGAATGTGTTACGGATAGGCCTGCCTGAGCCAGCAGAATGCATAATTGACCTAAAACTTTGATAGAACGTAATCTAAAACACGCAGCACGCAGAGGTATGCTTCGCCACTAGGTACTGTACCGGTTTCCGTCCAATCAAAACTAGCAGCAACTCATTTCATAGATATGAGTATATCTTCAACAACAAAGAGCACCACCAACCGAACAAGTTCAACAAATCAAAGGCGCCTGTTCCTGTCGAAAGTCTAGTATGGATTTTGGAGATTCGCGCTAGCAGCAGACAATTTAATTATTAAAATGGTCCAGCAAGAAGTGTGCGCAATAAAATAAAAGGAAAGGGGGACTGGGAAAGCAAAAAAGAAAACCATTTTTCCGAACCTTTGAAAATTTGTTCTTCTTTAGTAGATTTGTGCAGTGCAAAAATGAATGCGGCGACATTTTCGGCAATGTCGCGTTTGATTTTCTATCGTCAGAAACATTTGGCAATCTTAGCTCGAATGAACGACCCTAAATTGGCTCATACGGCTGCCGCCAACATGACGTTGTTGAAACGATTTGCTGCATCGTCTTCCTCGACACCGACGACCACCGATTCTAGTTCTCCTTCGACGACCAAGTTTGGAACCGGTGATTTCGGCCAGCCTGTTCCAGTCCCGAAGGATGTGGTCATGCCGTCTTTGCCTCCGCACGAGGCTCCAGGACCGGACGAAAACCCCTACTCGTACTCGCCCGCGTATCGCAAAAGCCGATTCGACTGGTTATTTGGTGATGGGTGGCGACGTCCGCCAGCCAAAGATCAAGGACTACGGCTGGTAAGTGATTTCTCTTTGGTGACATCAAACAGGAAAGTGAGGGCGACTTGCGTAATTGGCACTTTCGCTGTTTGGTCCCCAACATAGGTTAGCTTAGGCTGGTTTTAGGCTTAGGCTTGGGCTTTGACTTTGGCTTAGTCTGGTATAAGACTTAAGCTTAGGCTGATATTAGGACCACACAGCAGAAGCGCCCGGTAATTACGGCTACATGCCCGCCTACAGCGGCTTTAGACATCTGGCTGGATACCTGACGGCAAACAGGAAACAACTAAAATCCTTTGATCAATATTTCATGTACTCTACGAAAGCAAGCATCCCACACCTCAATGCACGTGAACAGTAATTAGTCCCGAAGCCGAACTCTATTGTAAACCCAGAATTTTGTGGGTTGGGGGAACTGTGTTGTTCTGTACCATTCGAATCTCATCTGATCAGTCCACAACAATGAGGGTGAACGAGTATTGCAGTCTGTCTTCCGACTGGGTACCCGCTGACAACCACGACCCTGGCCCTGAAAAGTTATGTTTGGGCAACCGCGACATTTCTTGAAGTAATGTCAATATGGTGGGTAAGATGGGAAATCAGTTATCGCAGACAACGATGGCATTGCCAGCATTAATTCCGCGAAGGAAATGTACACAGATTGATTGATTTCTTACTTCGACTGGAACCACCTTCAAACAGATTTCAAACAGCTCATCAGCTTATGCATTATCAGTACTGTAAATGCAGACCGTGTGGAAATACAGGGAATATAGGATTTAAAAGATGTCCAGCCTGGGCACAGAAGACGAGGGACTTTTTTTCTAGGATTTCGAACATGTCATGCGCGTAGCTTCACGGCAGCACTTATCATTACTGTAGTTCGTACTTGATTTTCTTCCTACCGGTGTATCGGTTACCAGTCGACTCCGATAATTGCCTGATCAGTCCCTGTGTTAACGTATCAGCAGCACTATCACCACACATTTCCAAGGCAATAAGTAGACTATAACAACTGCCTCTCCAGCATCAACCGAGCCGAACTTAGACCTGATCGGGGTCGGCGGATCAGTGGGTGCTGGCCCCCATTTATGTCACTTGAGCAGGTGGCTGCTTGAATCACTTACATGATGACGTTCAACATGTTCTATTCAACGAGTACCGTAGTTGTGTGTGGCAGTTTTACTTATCCTTGTAGTATTTTCTGCCTGATTTCCCTCTGACATAACTCATATGCAAGAATGTCTTCACAAAAACATGTTTTCTTCCAAGCCCATCTATTAATTCGACTAGTTGCTGTAGATGCGAATAGAACACAAACACATAAACAGAAAATAAGTCGGCATTGAAACTGTTCCTATCACCCCGACTGCGAATTCTCGCATGGGACGATTGCTTACGCCCACCATACTGACAGCATTATGGTTTGGAGAGGGAAGACTGAGCTACGCAATGATTACTCTAGCCTTATTCTATGTTTAAGCGTCGCGATTGGGTTAGTTTCGGTTGGCATTCGACCGATGAGTATCTGGATTGGAAGTACCAGCATTACGTTATGTTCTGGATTGTCGTTGTGTTCATTTATGGATCGGCCTTCCTCTTGCTCTACAGACCGGATTGGTAAGTGCTTATTCCAAACGGGGATCCATGGAATCCGCATAGTCCACATAGATCCATATATCCGCATAGTATTTTGCCATATCCGACAGGATATTGATGAATTTTTTTGACGGAGAATTTTCAAACGAATCTCGTCAATCTCTTGTCTGAATTAGTTGTAGGGCGAGGTAGGGTTGGAACCATTTTCTCTTGTTCGAGGTTATAGGTGGGCTCAAGCAACGCCTCGAGATCACTGGCAGTTTGCCTGAAACCGAAAGATGAACAAGGGCGAAAATCAGGGTCAGCAGACAGAAGTCAGGAAAATTGTGTGAGCTCCTGCGTAGACGCAAATCGGGTAGATTAGTAATACAGGGTGGCACCCAAGAAGTACCCATTGAGGTGGCTGCAACCACACACCCATCATACTGCAGAACCTGAGTGTTATATGCTCATTTCAAATGATCGAATACATTGACGAAGGGGAATGTGTTAGGCGTCTAGGGGCCGATCCACCTATTCAGTGTCTTATCCCCGACGTTGACAACGCATTTTAGAAACAGGGAGCTAGCTTAGTTCAAGTCCGTGTTTATGGAATTTTTAGCAGGTTATTGCGATGCTGTCATGTATGGGCAAGATCCTGAAAGGGGTATTGCGTTGCTAATTGCCTTGTTTATTCTGAATTCACCTCTTTGACGAGGAAACTGTATTTCTAGCTGGGTTTTTAACGCGACAGTGGCACCGTCTAGCAATAATTCACTCGCCTTTTCTGAATCCATCATCTTAGGATGGGGTACATGTTCTCTGTCAGATTTCTATCATGCTGTTAAGAGCACTAGCCGACTGGTCAATTAGTGATCCCAAATTGTCAGAGCAGTGGACTGGAATGTGCACTACTTTCAGGCCGTTCATGCACGATTGGGCAATGCGCGAGGCGTACATCGAGATGGCTCGTCGGGAGAAGTACGGGTTGCCGTACATTTCCAAGGATTACATCGATCCCGAGAAAGTGGCAGCCATGTTGCCCAGCGACGAAGAGTTGGGTGATTTCGAAATTATTATATAAACGAGGTTAGACTGGCCAGCGTTGTCTTCATGTAGGCTATGTGCTCAGCTCGTCATTGGTGACATTAGGATTGACCATTGTTGTATATCGAATGCAAAGTAGTAACTGGTTGCAAGATCGGCCAATGTTTTAGTCCAGTGGCGTGTGTGTTGCAGTTGTTTCCACAGGGCAATGGACATTGGTGGCTGGTTGCGAGTGTGGACCTCCTGAAGACTCGGATTGTGTGGTGTGGGTGCAGTGAGCAGTGGTAACAGTGTTTAGGATGAAATTACATTTTTCTTTCTATTCATCGGGGTTGGTGGAAGGTGGTCGCATTGACACCAGGACTGCCGTCTTCGAATCAAGAAAGCATGCTGCGGGCCGCTCGAGCCGAGACTGCTGGTGTGCTTGCGGCGCATTGATTTTCTGCTTAGCAGGAATGCTTTCTCCGAAAATCGCGAAAGCTTGCCCGGTGCTCGTAAAGTGGAAATTGTGGTGGGCGCATGAAAATCGTTTCTTGGTGCTTGCGAGAAGCCGTCTTCAATCTCACTCCGTCCTCGGAGTCGCGTTCTCTCGGGCATGGCAGCCTCGACCAGCTGGAAAGTGCGAATGCCTACGAAAGTTTCCTTAATGAGCCCGTGTTGCTCGGAGGCGAGACTAATGGTTGAAATGAACTGCGGTTGCTACAGTAACGCGGTCCGCTTTGAAGAAGCCATTAGCTTATGATACCCGCCCTCGGCCGGGATTGTAGAGAGTGAGAAGAGGACTCGATAAAGCCCAATACGGGCCCATTCCCTTTCGTGCTAATCGAGCCGTACTTGACGCTCATTCGGCAAGGAGACCTTCTCGAAACTGATGAAGCGAGAGGACGCGCTCGGCTGAATTCGAATGCACATGTTGGCGGGTGGGACGGGCGCAGGGATTAGAGTGATCCTCAGCGAGGTGGAACGAGCCGAGTACCTGTTCCTCGCTGAGACCTGTCACCACTCTTCTCACCCATCGCCTGTTTGACACCACACGCATCTATTTCAGGTTCACCCATCGCGCCCGCATTTTACGCTCCTATCGTCTAGGATTGGCAACGATGGCTTGATGCGGCAATTGTCGAGCAACAGCGGCCTCGAGTGCTTGTCGTCGAAATGGATTCACTCGTTTGCTTGAGCCTGGCTATTTTTGTCCTGTCGGCGTTTGATAAAGGTAATATGCTGCCATATAAGGCGCCCTGTGCTCGTCCTTTACTCATGGCCAAACTGCTTAGTTGAAACTGAAGGAGGCGAGGTTTGGTTTCGTTGAAAGATTGATGGCCTGACTTGCCAGGGTGCCTCCATCCATCGAGGGGTGTGTGGAGGATGTGACTGACAGAGGACAACTGCCATTATCGGGGTTAATGGAAAGTAAATCTCATTTGGATCAGCTGCAGCAAGTTGGCCTTCTCTCGTTATCCAGGAGGACGCAGAGAAAATAGTGGAGGGAAGGAAAGGAAGGTTTAGGGGTTTCATGAGGAGTGTTTGTCCATGAGGTTATGGTCACCGCGGCACGGCCATGGTGCTGGCTGAAGGTGTTTCGAATGTGAGCAGCCGAGTATTATGGATTCCCCGAAAATGCATACTTAATGTGTGTCCATGGCGCTGGGGCGGGTATGACCATGACACTGTAATCAGCTCTCCTGACGGTCGGGAGATCGATACTCTTCCCTGGCTTGGAGACGTAAAACACTCAGGTTGATGTTTCAGTGGCAGGCATAGTCGCGAGACTTGCATTCCTCCAGTCGGAGTTTTTGTGCAGAGACTTCAAAGTGTCTCTACTCCCGCCGCCTTGGGTTACAGCATGCATCACCCTTTTCATGCATGCATGCATGTGTTCGAGTTCTAGTACAGATAGCCACGCCTTCAGCCTTCGCATTGTCCGAATATAGACCCAGTCTGAGGTGCCCCTGACGTACAGTACTGCATCAGTCAAGGCTGTAAGAGAAACCAAGACACATCATTCAGGTGGGGCCAAGGATAATAAGGATGCAATGTAGGACAGTAGCTGTAATGTAGATGCAATGTAGGAGCTGTAATGAATGGCACAAAATTAGTGTAAGTGCATATAGCATTTGGTGCACAGCGAAGTGGTACAATGCACCATAGCATTTGACGAAACACTACAGTGAGCCCCTTTTTCATGGAGGTAAGGGGCTAGGAGTGTGGCCTTGGCTGCCCTCCATCCAAGACCAGAATCAGATGGTGGCTTACACTGTTTCAGCCTTGTGTTGGGAAAGCCTGGAAATCAACTACGATAAACTGTCGGACAGGTTCTACCACGCTAATCATTCGAATGCTATCTACGGGCCGGAAGGCAATCACATAACCATCGGGTGCATGCTTCCAAGCTCGGCATCGGCTGCTGTTCAGGACGCTGAGCGACACAACCTCTTATGGAGTAAAGGCAAGACGCAAGTAGTTTGTGCAGAATTGGACAAAGACGACTGCCCGTGGCAAGACCCCTCAGCCACCACCCCCCGCGGCATGAAGTTGCTTACGTTCCTCATGACCGACACCGAAGACGACTTCAAAAAGGGCTTCGGTGGATCCGGAACTTATACTTGCTATCATTCGCGCGAAACCTACGGCTCTGCGCAAACACAGATTTGGGTGGCGGGTGAGTAGACGGGAGGGAAAGCGCTCTGCGGGTCGATCGATCCTTGTTTGCAGGCAACCTGGTGGAAATCCTGATCAATAACACTAAATACAACAATCGATTGTACCCCTTGCCCGAAAAGTCAGCCACCGATGCCGAAAGGAAGTCGCTTATTTTGGACTGTGCAGCCACAGCGGGCGCCAAGAACCTGGTACCCGACAAAAAGTTCGTGTGGTATCGCAACGAGCAACCTCTCTGGGCATCGGGAAGGGTAAATTAGGATCCGTGTGCCGCATTATCCTAGCCTAATCGTGCTCCCTTTAGTTCGTGTTCAGTGAAAAGCAAAACAAGCGTTTGGAAATCAGGAATGCAGGAAGCGAGGATGGAGGCGTGTACATGTGCGAGGCCGAATTCGAACAACAAAACGGACGGTCGATGAAGTCCCGAGACTATATCGTCCTCAAAGGTAATCCTATTTGCGGTCTATTCCCGTTCCATGTCAACAAGGCAATGCTTGAGTGATTAGAATATTGGCAAGACGGCCAACGGAGACTCGTTGGCCTCGTCAGCCAACAAGCTCAGGCATTAGCTAGAACAGGAGATGTTGGTACAGACTAGAGACTAGGCTAAGCCTTGTCTCACAAGGCGCATCGTGTACGAGACAGACCACCCATGGCGTGTACTAGAGCAGATGCATCCGTCCGCACTCACGACATTTTTATGCAGGGGCTTAGTACACATCTCTGTCCGACGAGACTGGATATGCATAATATATGGTAACATTCACAAGAAGGTGAAAAAGTCAGCCCACTGCCAGATTTTCTGCACACACACACTGTTGTTGGATAGAAATGAGAACGAGTTTGTGGTGCCTTCGTAAGTTTAGGTCCCCTACACTCTGAGGCCCTACCGCAGGAAGCAGGTGTGGTGCCTGTACGTAATGACAGTGCCCCAGCAACGGTACACCGCATACCTTCTACGTGGACAAGGTTACACTGCCTCCCACACCACTTGGATTGGCTTGGCTTGGCATGGCACTGACACCTGCTTTCTGTGGAGTTCCTGTGATCTCATCCTGGCGACCCAAAGTGTCCTGCTCAAGAGACCTCTGATGAGACTGGCATATGCATCCTTGACTGTTTACAGGTGATCCCACATCGAGTTCTGCCTCAGTCCGTCTCCATTGGTACTACCAGCTAGCGTCCGTCGTCCTAGTGCTCCTACTCACCGCACCTCCTTCTTGAAAGTACGGGCGTGGGTGGATTCGAGGGAGATGGGATTGATGTGTTAGCTGCCACGAGCCAATGCTTTGCACTTTGTCTTTCTGAGCTCTTGGGATGTCTCACTGATATGAGTGTTATACTGTGCACCAGGATGGACGTGCATTTGGAGTTGCTTATGCGATGTTTAAGCTGATTTGACGTGCTATATACGAGTGAATTTGCGGTACCTCTGCTTTTTGTGAAGTGTCACAGAGTTTTATATTTTCTTTGGCAATGGGATGTAAATAAAGTTATTAGATTTTAAAAGTTAGAACTGCAAACATCAGGGCAGCATCTACGTACAGGCCGACCGTACCTTCCCGTGCGCACCTTGTGACTGGTTTTCTTTCCTAGGTACGTACTTTAGGCACGTATATAAGGAGTGTTCTGTGAGCATGTTCTTCACTTGTGCATTTTGGTGCGGTCAGCGTCAAGACGAATAAATTCATGTTCTCTGATCGCTCTCGTCGATTTTGTTGTGGTCATTGTTGGCAAAAAGCTCATGGCACGTATTTTGGGCGCACGGCGTCAACATACCATACCGTACAATACACTACAATGACGGCTTACACAATAATGGTTTTGTATCTGCCCCCAGTGGCTTATATGTACGCCACTGTGTCCGACAATGCAGTAAGTGCGTCTTCAAAGAAGCTTACCAAATTCGTACAGGCAACCACCCATAAAGGACGTCCACCATACCCTAAAGGGGCGTGAGCGGGAAGTGGGCAGAAGTGGATGAGGGAGGCGGGAGGCTTGTGTCAAGTGGACGTTCACTTTTAAAAAATTGTCGTGAAATATCTCGGAAAAATATTAACATTATCAATAGTAAATATGGGATATACTGTACAATATTAATACTGATAATTTATTGAACAACTATGAGATACAAACGATGATCCAAAGCCGCCTCGCCGGGTGACTCAGGCCGACCAATGGTGGACCAATAGGCCAACAATGTAAAGGTGTTATTAACTATTAGAGCACAGAGTTATGCTCCTGGGCGGCCACCAAGAGCCATAGAGAATAAGTCGACGTGAGATGATCTGACGATACTCATAGCCATAAAATATCTCGAAGCTAACAGTGCGTCAGTGTGAATGAACTGGACTGTCCACCTTATCCTGCTGTCGTCACGGAAAGAAGCATTCAAGTGGGCCATAGGTTTGTGGAACTGGTACGCACTAAATGATGCGTCTTGCTCTGTGGTCATGTTCTGTCCAGAAGTGGGGATAGGGATGCATGACCCGACTGTCGCGACGATCGCGAGGCACAGCATACGTAGCTCTGCTGACCGTGATTCACCTATGGCTTTTCTCTGAATCCGCTCTTTACTTCCCGTATGTAACACCGTTGGTGCCAAGTAAAACTGTAAGATCGAGCGGTTGCGCCTACCATCCACTGCGCTTCCCACAAAAACGGAAATATGCACTCTTTCCGACACCGACACAGAAAGGAATACTGCGGGAAAAAAAATTCAAGTTGATATTGCAAGAATGGCTGCTCGCAGAGCTCAGCTTGTAGGCGTTGGTCGCCCACCGGCCTCGTGGCCTGGTGCAGGGGCGTAGCCAGGATTTTAGGTAGGGGGGGGGGGGGGTGCAACCACAAAGTGACTGGACATATGGTGAAATGTGTACAGGTCACACTACCTTGACACTTTTTCTGGGAAGGGGGGTTCATTTGCACCCTCGCACCCCCCTGGCTACGCCCATGTGGTGGGTTAGGAGTCTGCCTCTCACGCCAGATGCGCAGTTACGGGCGAGTGTTCGAATCGCGGGCCGGTAAATCAATTCGTGGTAAATGTGTCCCTTCATCGTCGAGTGCGATGTGGGATCCTGTTTTGCAATCTGATGTTGATGAGTTGGAGAAGGTACAGTCTTACGCATTGCGGTTGTACTTCAATGATTTTACCGTTTCTTATCAGGAAGGTCTTGAGCGTGCTGGTTGAATCTAAGCGTAGACGTCGTCTTAAAGTGGTACAGGTTTATAAATTTTATCATGGGTATCATGATTTTAGGAATCGATTTTTTTATTCACAAAGATGGTAATGAAGCTTTTGGCGAAGCAGTCCCTGCTGGAAAAACCACGATATCTGATCAAAGATGGCATTCTGGTACATCTCATGAAGTGGAGTAAGAACACTGAACCCGTGTTTCAAACAGTCATTCCACATGACCTGAAAGGTGAAATTTTGGAGCAATGCCACAGCGATATATTCACAGCGCATTTCGGGATTGGTAAGACATTCGACAAGGTAGCGCAACGCTACTACTGTCGAACAATGTTCGAACATTGTGTTGAACACTGATCGAACACAATGTTCGAACAGTGTTCGAGCACTGTCAAACACTGTTCGAACACTGTCGAACATTGTTCGAACATTGTCGAACAATGTTCGAACATTGTGTTGAACACTGTTTGAACACAATGTTTGAACACTGTTCGAACACTGTCGAACATTCCGTCTTAGTCGGATTTGACCGAAGACCATTGCCTCGGGTCCTGGTTGGTGCTTGCGTTGGCACTACAGGCCGGCTGGGCTTGAGAACTGCTGAGGACATCGTTGGTTGGATCGGTGGTGCTGTTGGTGCTTGCACTGATGGCGGTATTGCTTGTCGCAATTTGTCCCGCATGGCTACAGTCGGCGATGGACCTGTGGAATCCAGTGACTTGACGGGCGACGACGGCGGTGTTGTGAATTCTGGTAATTGACGACTTAAACCTACCTCAAGAGACTCTCGAGACAATGAATCTTCCTCATACGCTTTGGCTTGCTGTTTTGGACCTCGCACGCTGTTGCTTGTCCGAGTCCTGTCGTCTCGGAGCTCTGCTTGACGCATTTCAGGTGGTTGGTCTGTTGGTGCTGCCTGCTGGATCTATTTGTTGTGGATCTGCCATTGGTGCCACATCATCATCGTCATCGTCCTCAACTCCTGGTGGTAATTGCCAAGGTGCATGGCAAGGCTTCAGACGGTTGTTGTGAACAATGATGCGCTTCCCTGTTGGTTGGTTCCATAATCGAATGACACTGTCCACGAGTGTTCGCTTAGCTAAGATGACATAGGGGCCGTTCCATTTGGGTTG